>JAUZST010015267.1:0-34763 GCA_034779995.1 Parotocinclus haroldoi | reverse complement strand
GTGTGTGTGTGTGTGTGTGTGTGTGTGTGTGTGTGTGTGTGTGTGTGTGTGTGTGTGTGTGTGTGTGTGTGATCACCCCAGGATGGGGGTTATTCCAATTCACAGGCCAAGGTCTTGTGAATTAAAAGGGCTATTTACTCATTTCATCAACATCAATTTGATTAGTTTTTCTCATGAGTTTTACGGCAGTTTGAAGGCTGGATGTCGTTAGATAAGGATATAACTCTAATTAAATGTTTGGACTAAATGGTATTGAGAACAGTGAAGATTTTGGGTGAGTGGTACTGAAGATTGAAGCCAGTGAAGACTTTTGTGTTGGGTAGGGTAAAGGATTTGGATAAGTGATGGATAAAATGGTAAGGGCTGAGATTAGGCTGAGTAGTGTTGGACAGACAGTTATTAGTTAATTGATGGCAGAATGATTTTGTGTGAAACAGCAACACTGTAGCAACACTGTAGGAGAACGTATGCTACATTGTGATGTGAGTTATAGTAGCTCATGATAAAATGTGTTAGATTAGCTAACAATGCAGAATACTGTGTGATATTTCACATTACACTCACTGCAAGCCTAGTGGCTACCTGCACCAATAACTGTCCCACATGCTTTACAGTGTAATTATGCACAAATCCATATACAAACAGAGTGTGTATTGTGAGCAGGATTTTTTTTTTACCATAATTATGTTATTAATTATAGTATATATAAAATATATTCTCTTATATCTCTCTAACACTCACTCTAGTCCTCACCTTTCATTTTCCACCTTCTGCTATATTATGTTCTATATTATGTTCTCTACAAACTGCTTTCTTCTGTTACCTCTGATTTAGTTTTTGCAAGGGAACTTGTCTTTTTGTTGTGAACTTGGAGATCCAAAAAAAGGAAACTGAGAATTACTTGCTACATAGCAATGGGTACTTGCTAATAAAACTCACTGCTCGTAGGAGAACATATTTAGTATAATAATTCATACAATTAGGCAGCTTAATTGGAAATTAATTGCACTAGCACCTGTGAGCCAGTACTTTAGTGTCTGACTTCACAGTCATGTTAGAAGATCTAGTGAAAAGCCGTCTCAGATGTGTAAAGACTAATTATAAATGTTATTTTGAAGGTCCAAACACTTTATCTCATAGAGCTGTGTGACACTAAAACTGCCTGCTGTGACACCTTGCCTACAAACCATGAAGGTTAAAGGTATTTGAAACATGGATATCCCATGGGTAACAAATACCAAAGTCATAGATTCCTTTCTGGGGGCTTCGCCACTTTGATACAGTGATGTAATAGATTTCAGGGTTTGAGCTTAATCTGTGTGTGTGTGCGTGTGTGGATGTCTGTGTACTACCTGGTCTAGAGTTTTGCTGATAACTGCATATGCTGTCATATTGTCACATGTCTATGTCTATGTAGCCTTTTGAGGAGCATATCCGATAGTCACCTCCAGCATAGACAGAGTGAAGATGTTACCTTAAATGTTCAGCATGGTGAGTGTATTATTTTCCACTGTCCTTCATCCAATCTCTAAGTCTCTTGCACTCTGACCTATGATGTGTGAACACATCCTTACATGGTTTGACATTCTTCTTTCATTCACTATCAGCCTTTTTGGTGTATGATAGTGTGGAGTTGTATATGACAGCTGAGAGCCACTTGTGATGTTGTGTGAGTGATGATATGCACTTGGCAAGGTGGCTGTAAGATGCTAGCGCTTGGCAGTAGCTTACAGGACCTTGCCAGGTTCTGCTTTGAAATGTGTGCTGTGCTTACCTGATAAGGCTTGGCTCTGTGAAAAATGTTTTTTAAAGCAACACAAGAAAAAAGAATATCACTATTTAAAGAGCAAACATATCTCAAAAGAGTTTTCTAGAGATGATGCTGTGTTTTTGGCCAAGGCTATGTGGGAAATTAGTGGGAAATTTATATTAATAGTACATTACACTACAAAATGAACTATGATGAAGTAGTACACAAAAATCTATTAAGATGTGTTTTAAGCTTGTATCTATTAATTCTACACATCTTAATGTGCCTTCACACTGATCAACTAGACATTTCTTATTTTATGTCTCCTAGTAATTCATAGTAGAAACAATGGTAGCACTATTTTTAATGTACACTATACATTTCCTTAAATGTTACTTTGTTTGTTTTTTGTTTATTTACTTATGTCAATTGAAAGTCTCCACAATGACAGAAAGACAAACGTCTGGCCGTGGATGTATCGAAGAGAGGGCTGTTTAAGCTGGCATGCAAATATGTGATTGCAAAATGATAGAGTAGAACATAGTACAGTACAGTAGAACATTCTGAGTGATAAAAAAGCCAGTATAAGTGTGTTACATTTGATAGTGGCTGCAACAGAAAACCTGTGTGGTGATTTCAGTGTTGGAGTAACAGGAGCAAAGTATGGTAGTTTTTAAACTAAACATGTTGCAGCATTATGAAAGACTTGTACTAAACAAATGAAATAGGTGCTAAACCTTGCAGAAATAAAGCCTGCAAAAGACAAGAAGCTGAGTATCATCTATGTAGCAGTGTTATGAGTGATGGGCTCTAATCACTGAGACCAATGATTTAGCTTACAGTGAGGGCAAGAGTGTACCAAGAACTGATCCCTGAGGAAATCCTGTAGTAATCCTAAGTGATGAAAAAGAACCTTGCCATGTTACCTTGAAGGATTGATTTTTTAAAATAAAAAATAAAAAAAACAGGCAAATGCATGGTCAACGATGCCCAAGGAGTAGAGATGAGAGTTTGATGATTCAAAATGTCAAGTACTTAATTTTTTTAAATGCTTCTGAAAGTTTATATTTGCATGTGGCACATGTGCATGTGGAATAAGTCAGTATCATCTGCATCTACTCGTCAAATATCTGGCTCTCAAGCTATAGTTTTTATGTGCTCTCTACCTTGTGGAGCTGTCCACCTGGGCAAAACATGTTTGCCTTCTTTGTTCATGGAAGATCCTTAATTTGACAAAACAACAATAGATTGCAGTGCTACCTAAGAAAGAATTCTGTTGTCCACTTTAATTTACAATTTTGGAAGGCCATTGCTCTCAACACCTTGCAATCTGAGAAAAGATCCATACCTTTACAACTAATAAAGGTTCTCTAACAACCAATGATTTACTTCCACTGGGACACTGAAATGTTGATGTTGGTGAAGCCATGGTACCTAGATGAATGCCTTTAACACATTTATTTTTATTATTATTATTATTATTAGTAGTAGTAGTAGTAGTAGTAGTAGTAGTAGTAATAATATTAGTATTATTATTATTATGATTATTATTATTAGTAGTAGTAGTAGTAGTAATATTATTATTATTATTATTATTATTATTATTATTATTATTATTATTATTATTATTATTAATGCTTATCCAGCATCCTTTTTGTGTTGCACAAACACCTCAAGATGTTATTAAAGAAAACTTGCAAGTGCCTTAAAGATTTTGTCAATTCTGACAATATTATTATTTGTATATATTTGTGTTTTCTGTAATATAATTTGAAGATCCATTGTTTTGTGAGTATAATGAAGAATGTGTTTATATAGTATGTAGTGAGTAAAGAATGGTCAACTACAGTAATTAACTGATTAAAAAGCACCAGATCCTTTTTATTCAGCTGTTTCATCCAATGTAATTACTATTAGCTCTGACTAAAAAGTTAAGTATGAAGGTATGAACAGGCAAACTCTGGAGGCCTGAGGGTAATTTTTGTTGTTGTTGTTGTAAACTGCATGAATAGAGTTATGTTGTGTGCATATTTAGTGGGTATGAATGAGACCATGTGTTAGTCAGTTACGCTTGGGACTAATCAAGGGGGAGTGAGATTACCTTCAATAAAACAGGTAAAAAGAAGAAATGTGTGTATAAAATAATTTCTAAGATAACCTTCCTATCATGCGATAGGGAAACAAAATGTGAATTGCTCTGATAGAGACAGCGCATTTTACATATGTGGGACAAAAGGATGCCAAAGACACATTTACTGCCAGAGATGTACAGGTCAATACACAAAATGGATAAGCATCCTCAAAAACACAGAGTCATAGAAGCATATTGTATTGTGTATTTAAGAATGACTGTTTTTGTACAAGATTTTATACATGTTCACTGGGCCTGTATAGTTGTACTGTATATAGAGCATGTGTTTATTGCTGGACTGGAGAAAGTGTCAGGGACAATTGGAAATTAAATCAAGAGAGAGAGAATTTTATTTAGGTTTGCATTGACTTGACTAAATAAACTAACACATATGAGTTTAATGGGTCAGGTGATAATTACAATAATACAAACAAAATAGACATTGCTAAGTTGTTCCTCAACAGCTATTTACAAAATACTTGCAACTTTAAGTTAAAGGTAAGGTAAACCTTAAAGACAAGAATAAGCACACAGGCTCCTATCAACCTGACAGGTATTAGTAAAACACCTAAAACAAAAAGAGAGCAGCAACTGCTTTAGATCAGATTAAAAACAAGCTTAAGTGGATGGGTTCTCATTGAGTATACTGAAGTCCATATGTGGAAATGCACTTACTGTGTCTGATGTATATAAACTTCTTCTGATGCCGAGGTCTATAGATCATCATTGTGCTTTCCTGTTATTGTGAGTTGTGACTTTCATCTGATAGAGAAGTCATTTGATAACCACTCACAGTTTCCCACTGTATAATATCATGAATCTTATGTGGTAAGGCAAAGTTCATGTGTAAAACATGTTTATTATTTATTTGAATGTCACTTTCCCAATAATATCTCGAGCGTATCTGACTTCTACTTTGTACAATTCTAAAGGTACCAATTTTTGGGGGGAAATGGATGAAGGAGAAATCTGGATGCTCACAAATGACTCTGTAATATGACATACTTTCACAATATATATTGTGACATACTCTTTTGGAGAATATATCAAATAAATATACAATATTAAGTTCAAATGTGTAGTTTTTGATATATATATATATATAGTTTAATTGCAATAAAGGTGAATCAATTACATTACATTCATCACACTACAGAGAGCTGAATCAATCATGAGTTACAAGTAAATCTTTATTGTATATGTAGCTGCCAGACTGCAGCTACATATGTGTATCACATGGAATAATACAGTACATTGTGGGAATACTACAAAAATCAAGAATCATACATGTTATTGTCACCAAACAGGTCACCAAGTGCCACATGGTTTAAAGTTTAATGTCACTTCAGATTAGATGGTAAATATTACTTCAGTATATTCCTATAAGCAAACTATGCATTTGAATGCATGATGTAGGTCTATTTTACTCATTTCTATATATTTATGATTTAAGATTGAAATCTTCAAGCTAAAAGAAGCAAAAAAATTGAGCCAGGAACAAGGAAAACACTGATTAATTTATTTCCTCTCCCTCCATACATGTGCTACTACTGATACATGTGTCTTTACCATCTGAAAGCAGAGAAGCGTAAGGGGTGGAGGAGGGGATGCTCACTTCACCTCTAGTCCGATGGGGCTTGCTCTTTCTTCTTCCGTGAGTCTGTAGGGACACACAGCACCGCATCAGTCAACAGAAACACAATGAGATTCTGGCTCACATGAGTGACAGGGCAGAAAAAGACGACACTGCTGGGGCTTCTCCAGTGCTGGATCGCTTTAAGAATGTAATCCTTCAAACCCTAGGTAAAAGCAGATGTCCAAAGCTGGACTTGGCTTTTTCAAAGAGGGAGAGAAATAATGTAGAAAACTTACCAAGCGTGTTGCAGTGATTAATTAAAAACAAGATTAGACACTTGTTGAGTCTGCCTTATAGTATACCTAATCAACACCTTAATATTCCATCTCTGTACCTAATCTTTTGCAAGTTTCTACTTGTCTTTGAACTGAAAGTTTATTTTAAGCTTAACTGTGTTTTTTGTCAACATAATTATGACCAGTTCTGCTAAGACTGCAGAAGACAGACTAATAAGGAAAGGATGTATGAATTAAGTACCATACAAAAATGAATTCTAGTTAATACTGATAAAGTTTGGACATAGGATTCTTGTTTGTATTTTGTATTAGGAATGACTTGCATAGTGAGACGTATTATAAAAAACATCACAAAACAGCATAACTAACATCCTGGTCCAAATCTCTTAAGATAACCCAAAGGGTTATTCAGAACATAAATCCTCAAAATATTTACTAGATGGCATGTTTGCCCACTTATAAATATATGAACAGTCTATAATTAGGTTTATTTTAACAGTGAGAGATAGAATAGTTAAAAGAAAATCCAGAACATTACACTGTATAAAATATATACATTTATTTGTATTTTGCAAATAAGACTTAATGCTTACAGACTTTTTTTGTAGTTGATTATGAAAATTCAATAATAACTCATTGCAACTTTACCATAACTCTTAACATAAGAGATAACTAAATATCTAAATAATTTTTCAAGGTGGCATGGTGGCCTACTTCACTGCAATTCATCCACATTCCTTGAAGTTCTTGATAATTCTGTAAGTAGTTTGTGGGTGACAAGCAGCAATGTTCTTGCCCGTGAAACCATTTTGATTGCAATGCAATGATGGCTGTGTGTGTTTCCTTGCAGGTTACCATGGTTAACCGAAGAAAACGTAAAAGTTTTGAAGTCTCCTTTCCTGATGCACATGACAGAATGATATCAGCTCTCTTGCCCTCATTTATATTTATTCCTGAGCTAACATGATCATCACTGAAATGATGTTAGTAGCCTATTTTGTAGTGCTGAAATGCACTGGTTGGAATGCAGTATTTTTGTGAGAAGACAGACACTAGATTTTACTCTTTTACTCTAACCAGGTAAGAACTTGGTTTAAATGCGAAAAATAGCATAATAAAAAGTATGATATACACTCACTGGCCACTTCATTTGATATACTAGTACCTGGTTGGACTCCCGTTTGCCTTTTGAACTGCCTTAATTCTTTATGCCATAAATTCAACAATGTGCTGAAAAAATCCTTTACATAGTTTGGACCATATTGACATGATAGCATAATGCAGTTCTCCTCTGGCAGAATTCTCCTCTGGCCCCTGGCATCAACAAAGCATCCATTCTCTATGAACCCTGGAGATGACTGTATGTGAAAATCGAAGGAAATCAGTAGTTCCTGAAATACTCAGAGCAGATGATGTAGCACCAACAACCGTGTCATGTCCAAAGTCACATAATTCAGATTTCTTTCATATTCTGATGCTCAGTTTGAATGTGCTGCCATGTGATTGCCTGATTAGATAATTGTATTAATAAGCAGTTGAACACGTGCATCTAATAAAGTGAAAGATGTGTGTATGCACCACAAGTTTCTCAGTGATAATAAAGAGCATTAAATATTGTAGGATATGTGAATATATGGACACAGCAAACTCTGAACAAGCTTGATCCCTCAGATAGCACTGTATTAAAACCTATTAATTTAACAATAGCTGTTATAACCATATGGGCAAGGGATTTCTTTAGCAAACCTTTGTCATGTACTGCAATCCATGTTTGCTTTGGGGCTGCTTATTAAATGTTGTAATAACACTGAGGACAACAAGCTACATTAAATACTTACATTTTAACTAGATAATTATCACATCTATTAGGATCAAGTTTTTCTTATGCTAAAACTATCTACCTAGACAGCTATATTTAGTTGAGTACCTATCAGTGGTGTACCATTTATTTGATTTGTTATTGCTATTTACAAAGTATACTTTATCATAAGTATTTAGTCGACATGAAACACCTTTACTGACCCTTTTAAAGGTCTCAGTTCAGCAAGGTATTCCTCCCAAAATAATTTCCTTGATACCTGTTTTGTTGTTTCTTATTACCGCTGTTTCTGCTTGAGAGTTGTGCTAGAGAAATACATTTTGGTCAATTAAGAACCTATGAATATAAATTGAATTAATATATGTTGTCTTTGTAAAATACTTGTATTTTATGTAACATGTTTTGATTAAATATTTATAATAAATTATGTTATTTCTGAATGTTATAACATTTTGTGTTTTTTTCCCTCATGCGTTTTGGTATTTCACATTTTGTTCTCATTTGCTTTGAAAACAGTGGCAGGACTAAACAACAGCAACATGAAAAAAATCATACATTTCCCATAATTCAGTGTAACACAGTTGGAATCAAGATCTTAATTTGATACTGAAACAAGCAGTTTATGATTTCATCAGCACTAAAGAAAAACAGAAAAATAACATCCCTGTTTAAAGTTCTCTTACTATATGATCACAAACATTACTTTGTTGTTCAAAATGTTCACTACAAATGAATTATATTTAAAAATATCTAGAGCTACTCATTCTTTCATATCCATTTTCTCCTGATTAATTTGCTTTCTCATTATCTTAAAATATTTATATTATCTCAGACATAATATGATTGTTTCTTTCTTTCATGTGGTGGCACCCTGATGAGGACATGCCAATTGACATGGTCTCCCTTCGTAGTGCACTCTATGGCAATAACAAGTCTTGTTCTATTTAAATTGACTGGCATGTTCACTCATTGCAAGACATTGATGGCACTGCTGATTGTCAGTGCTTCATATTCATAGACTTTATTCATCTGCTTCTCTCAGGCTTGTCTTCTTTCTAGACGGACTTCTACCTTTTTTCTGATGTTTATTTATATATATATATATATATATATATATTTATTTATTTATTTATTTTTTTTGTTATTTAGGAGGTGCTATCCAGAGTGACTTACATCTGATACCATTTTGCAATCCAAGCAATTGTGGGTTAAGGGTCTTACTAAGGACCATCAACAGTGGGATGGACCTGGACCTTTCATAGCCTAGTACCCTGACCACTAGGCTCCCACAGTCCTAAGTTTCCACGGAACTCTCCACCAATGTCAACATCCACCAGCTCACTGGGCTCACTAGCAGCTTATACCCATCTGTGCCTTAACTGAGCCTGATCTTATGCACCCTGCTGCAACATTGTCAGCATCCTCCTGATTCTGCTTATACCCCACAGTGGAAACAAGGCCTAAGCAGATAAATACAGAGAATTCCTATAGTCCATGTTCCAGTTTTAGATGGCTCACCTGCTCATTTAGCACTGTAGTTACCCCTGAACTGGTTGACATTGCTACAGGTGCATCTAACCTGATTGATGGCACAATGGCAAACCCAGAACTCCTCTGATACACCCCTATATGCCATTTTCAGAGTCTTCTACTGAAATATTATAAACAAAGGTTTTCAACCACTAATCCTTCATCTCCAGCTGCCCCAGACTCATCGCCTCAAGCTCTTCTTATGCAGGTTCTGCGGCTCCAGCATCATCACCTGTTGTCCCACTAGCCAAATTTGTCAGGATGCCTGTTCCTGGTCACACTGCTCCAGTTGACTACACTTGTATACTCCATGCCAGATACCGTGCTGAACCTCTATTCCTATGGACCCCTTCAATGCAGTTTTGCAAAACCAATTTGGGGCATAAGCTTCTGTTCATTTCCACTAGGGCCCTTTTGCTCGCTGTTTTCCCTTGATAATGTTATATATAAGCAACCATGAATGCCAACATTTACTGTGAAAAGCGGAGCATGGTCCTCTCCTTGCAGAAACTGGGCAGCAGAGTGGACTTCCAACATAATAACGGCCTCCAAGAAGACCACTGCCTTGCTAACAGTGGGTAACAGTAAAGAATGTCTCCAGACCTAAACCATATTGAGCTGTGGATCATTCTCAATCAGGAGTGAAGGAGTGCAAGTTCTCTATAACATTCACCAACCCCGTGATGTTGTCATGGAGGAGTGGAAGATGATTCCAGGTGGCAACCTGTGAAGGTCTAGTGAATTCCATGCCCAAGAGAGTTAGTGGCAGTGCTGAAAAACAATGGTGTCCAAACAAAAAAATTACCCTTTGGGCACAATTTGGACACTTTCACTTAAGGGTGTACTCACTTTTGTTGCTGGTGGTTTAGACATTAATGGTTGTGAGTTATTATGAGGGTACATCAAATTTAACCTGTAAAACAAGCTGTATACAGACTTTTGATTGTATTAAAGTGTCATATCTTCAGTGTTGTCCCATGAAAAGAAAATAGTTACAAAAATGTGTGAGGCATACTGTATATATGTTTGCTTTGCAGCTGCTGAATTTCCTTCAACCACTCAAATAACGTTGTGTGCTTATTTAATGCAAAATGCCAAGATGTAAAACAGTAATTATAGAAAATGCAGAACTCTACTTTTAAGACCCTGACAAGGAGGAAATCATTAAAGAGGGGTTAACTGGGGTTAACACTTTTGTTTGACTGAGGCCAAAAATATATTGACAGTATTACAAACACAATGGAAGATCAACCAGACAGACACTCACTGAGTAAATGTAAGCCAGCTCATATAGCTAAAGGTTAGAAAGGATATACAGGTTGTTACGTTTCTTTCATTCAGGAGTACCACGCCCTGTGCGTTTATAGTCATCTGATACCCTTATACATGTGGGTACTACAGCCTGCATCACAATGCACCTCACCATGAGTGTGATCCTGCCGTGGGCGTTGGGAGAACTTTACCAATAAAAAATCCAAGAGCACCAAGAACAGCTGACTAGCCTCACTGGCGTAGTCCAGAGCCTTGTGAAGCAGCAGGTAGACTCTAGGGGCTATGGGCCCCCAACTGGTTGTGTGAACCCAGCAGATGGCAGCGCTGCACACCACCTGCGGCTGAAGCTCCTCATCCACCGGTAGCATGCACCAGGCCATGCACCAAAAAAGGGGGCCAGCACTATCAAGTATGCAGACCCCATCCTGCTGGTGCCTTCTGACCTGGAACACCTACAGACTGCTCAGTTTTTCACCAAATTATAGCACTTCGTCATGCTCTGCAGGCTATGCAATGCCCCTGCCATCTTCCAGTCATTCATAAATGACGTGCTTTGAGACTTCCTGGGCAAATCAGTGATCACTTACCTCAATTAGGTGATCTACTCTTTGTCTCAGGACTAGCACTACCAGTACATTTGGGCCATCCTTCGCCATTTAGGGAGTGCCATATTTTTCAGAATTTCTCCAAATGTGAGTCCCATGCCCAGTGCATCTCCTTCCTTGGGTACGTGATCTCACCGTGCTCAGGCACCCTGACCTGGAGCTCCCCTTTGTGCTGGAGGTTGATGCATCCAAGACCAGGGTCAAGGCCATACTCGCCCAATGCCTGAGATGCTAGCCCCCCCCGCTCCTGATAGCATATTACTCTCATAAATGTACATCCACCCAGGACCTCAATTTTCAGGGGAGTAAGAATCTTCTGCCCTGTTATATTGTGTTATACTGCCCTATAACATTCTGAAAAAATGAAATAACACCATCTATAAGTTGCTCCTTTCTCCTCACATGCACACTCACCCCTGCCTACATCGTCTACACCGCCTACTGGATTCTCGTTGCCGGGGCTTTTTTTTTTTTGGATCCAATTCCAATAGGATACCTGAGGAACAGCCCTGGGTCAATGGTAAGAATGTCCTGGACACTGACCTGTTCCAGGACTTCCACACAGCATTCCCTGGCCAGCCGGACCGGATCGCCTTCCCAGGAGACAAGGGCCCAGGGCCAGACAAGGCACACAGGTGGGCCGTGACACAGGGGTGGGGGTTGTTTGGCAATGTCACATTTCCTTCATTTTCCCATTATGGAGGAGGCACACAAAGGAGTACTATTCACAATAGAACTGGGACATACAGTTCCGAACACCTTTTACAGTTTGTTACAAATATGTAGCAGAAAGTCATACACACAAGCATGAGAAACTTGCACAAAAAATATCTAAAGATATTAACCTGATCTTTCAAATAAATAATGGACTGCAGTTCCCACTCCTGCTCATCTTAAGTCAAATCAGTATTTAATGTATCACATAATGTATGTCAATTCAGGAACAGATGTCAGAGGAGCAATCAAATGTCTTTTGTGAAACTTGGAAGGTGGATAGAGGGAACAAAAATTAGAGTTGAGTGTAATTTGCATATGCACTATAGTAGAAACCGTGGAATCTAACCACTAAGCCAAGTAATTTAGTGTACATGGAGGACATAGTGGACTATATACTGTTGTACTGAAAGACATGTAACTTTTAATAACTAATTTAATTTTAGAAATATACTGTAATTAGGTAATTGTATAATGTTTCAAAATGTCAAATGTTAACTGAAAAGTGACTTTTACTGTATTATTCAAATATGAGAAAGCATTTTTTTTCAGCAGTCATTTCTCCTATGGCAATACATTTTAATTGGTAATTTATCTTTCCTGAAGAATGACTTATCTAGTTTATCTGATTTGGACTGAACATCTGCCAAGTTTACTGTGATCATGTCTTTCATAAGGATAAAAGCAGTGGAAATTGTTCAGTGGAGGGATGAGTTTAGTTAGTGGTGTTGGGAGGTGGCATGAGGTCTTTTCCTTGATTATTCCTCTGTAATAATCTAATTTGTCTGATACAGTTTGTAACGTGACAGCTTGACAATGGTGATGACCTACAGTATTTTCTTTTCAAATAATTCTGTGCTTTACCTCCAGTAATAGCCACATTGATGATGAACATCCATCCTCCTACCATATGTTGTGAAAAGATGCAAGATCAGAATATGTAAAACAATTTTAATTTAATTTTAAAATCTAAAATTTTTGTAATACACATAAATACACAATTGTAAGATACTTTCCTTCACATGTTGGTGTTAGGCTTACCTTTCTTCATATATTAGTGTGACTTACAACTGAGCTCAGCAGTTAAAAGCTTTGCTCAAGAGCCCAAAATTGACAGTTTGTGGATTCTAGATTTGAGCCGCCAGCCTTTAGTTTAATAATCCAAAGCCTAAAGCACTTAGCTATCGCTGTCTGAGGGCTGTATAATAGCTGACAGATATAGAAGATTGCTGGAAGTCTGATTCATTAAGGTGATGGCCTAGGGCCAGAAGCTCATCCACAGATTTTCAGTGTGGGAATGAATAGCTCATATAGCAAACGGGGCAAACAGATGACACTGAGGTTAAGCAATGTGCCCATAAACATAGTAGTTAGGGCAGCCCATAGGCATGCTATAGGATATTTTCTGAGGCTTAAGGCTTAAGCAAGACTACTTATACTCCTCAAAATCTTCATGAAGACAAGTAAAATAATAATAGCCTCTGAGATATAAAACTGCTAACCCTGCATATGGGCTAAGTAGTTAAGTGTGTCGCATTGTGAAATGTGAAAAAAGAGCAAACTTAAAAGAGAACATGAGACACAGTGAGTCTGCAATAAGATGATAAGATTTGGAAAAAATACTAAATTAACCAACAGTGAAGTCCAGGAAAAACTGACCCTATATGTAACAGAGGAAGTACAACATGATTTTGAGTCGATTACATCATTTCAGGATCACTTCAATGTTTCTACTGGGGTTGTGGATTCAATCTAAGGTCCTAGAATACCTAATCTGCAAGCAGTGGAAAGGGTAAAGAAAGTGAAACTTATTATGCAGTGTCCAACTTGCCACACCACTCTGTACCCTGTTATAACAATGCCAGGGAGAGTAAGGAAAATGCAGCACTGCACCAAACAGAAGTGGCATGCAGAGCCCAATCACAGATTCTGTGCACATTTATTCTGATATTATATTTCTAAATTCAGAAAAATGAGTATGGTTTCAGTTACATACCAAACATAATTATACAACCCCATATCAGAAATAGTATGGGCCAGTATGCAAAATGCATATTTAAAAAAAGTCTTACTTACATTTACTTTGACTTTTATTTCATCATGGACAGTTTGAAGCCAAATATGCCATGTTTGGTCTAGTCAACTCAATCTAATTTATCATTATACATCAATTTCTGCATGTAATTCCTGCAAAACATTCCAAAATAGATTGGGACAATAAAGCATTTACCAGTTTGTAATGTTGCCATTCCTTCTTCAACTTCTGTTTTGGCTCCAAGGATGCCAATACATGAAATGTGTAAGGGATTTTTGGCCTATTCATTTTGCAAACACTTCTTAAGCTGTTAAATATGGAGTAGTTGTTTTTTCAGTTCAAAAATATCCTCATACTCTATGTTGGTGAGAAAACAGGACTGCAGACAGGCCTGTAACCTCCAACCATTTTGTACAGCATGTGGTTTTCATTGTCTTGTTGAAAAAATGCATAGACATTTCTGGAAATGCATGGAAAATATGTTGCCTATTTCAGTGTACTCCTCTGAATCAGTACTGGCATCACAGAAATGTACATGACCTTTCCAAGGACACTGACACAACATCATTAAAATGGCCAACCTTGGCTTTTGGTCTTTTTGCTGATAAAATTCTAGATGGTTCATTTCATCTGTGGTCCAACACACATCCATTATATCTATTCATTTCAGAGCACATCCATTATACCTATTCATTTCTTCCTGAAAAAATCTGGAATACTGATTTGTCTAACTACAATACATTTCCACTGTATGATGGTCCATTCCACATGTTGTCAGAGCCCAGAGAAGTCCAAGACTAAAATACAAATACCTGCACTAAAATAAAAGAAATTCTGTCAAAACTATTTGATTTGGGGTTTTACATAAGTATACTGACACGACAAGTTTATTTGGTCTATACTCAATCTTCTTTTGTTTTTGTTTTGAACTGGAATGTTGTTTTGAATTGTTATGTTAATATACTCGGGTATTCAATACATTAATTCATGCACTTTCTTATCCACGTAATCCTAGACATGGTAGCAGGAGAGCCAATGTCCAGTCAGAGACAAAGGGTGCAAGGCAGGAACAACCCTAGACAGGGTGGCAATCAAATCCTTACACTACATACACTTTACCCTTATGTTTCTAAACATAATGTCAGTGCAGAGTATCAGCAAACTGCTGGGCTCCAGCTTTCAATTGTCCACCATGGTAAAGTTCCTAAATTTAGAACCAGACCACAGAGCTTGATGGCAGGACATCAGGTTTTAACAATAACATCCACGTTATGTGAACTGTTTTATGAACACTGACGATAGAAATGTTCTGGATTTGCTACATGCAAGTCTGAGTCTTAAATCTTTAACATGCAGGACCGTGTTGAGTCGTACATCAGTAAATGATATCTGCTTTCTGATTTCTCTACTAGATTGTGTGGAACTTGCCAGGCAGGGATAAGGCATTTCATGTCATTTATGCCCGAACATCAGCCAAATCAATTTCAGCATGTGGAATAAGCTCCAAAACGTTAGACTTTCTTTTAAAGCTTTGCTACTAATCTTTCTGGCATCATTCTGGCCTTGATATGTCCCAAGTGCTGGTGTCCATTAATCTTCTGCCCAAATATACTCACTGCCAAAAAAGAAAGCACCCAGATAGGAATGTTAAATTGCTGCAAAACTTGGCATGCAGTTATGTCCCAGGCAAATATGTAAATGATTACAGGTATGGTCTGATAAGACAATGGGATTTACCACAAGTGGGTGTCAGAGAATAATTTTGGGTAGCACACCTCTAGGTAAAATATTGTTTAATGTTAGACTTTAGACTTTACAATGCAACCAAAAACACACTATTTAAGCAGTATATTTTTCCCAGCTGCCGAACAAGTTTTTTTTTTGTTCTTTTTTTTTTCTCTGACCATTTAGGCCGTTCTGACCTAGCTGTTAGTAGGTTTCGGGAGCAGGGGTTCTTTGACCCAGGATGGCTGGCACTCAGATATGGAGTGCGCTCTAGCCAAATAAAATAATTTCAAGGTCAAACTCAGTAAGCCTAAAGCATCTGTTTGGTTTTAATGACTTATATGTTTATGTGTGGATTTTGAAAGGGCATTTAATAGTAGATAAAAAGTTGTAACAAATGTATTTCTACAACCCCTGGCAATAATTTTGCAATGATCAAACTTGGAATATATTCATACAGCTTTTTTACTTCCTGGGAAATAAACAAATGGCAGATATGAAATTAAATGATTTTTAAATTAAATTATAAATTATGGAATCACCCAGCAAACTTTCATATCCAAAACAAATATCAGCTGAAGTAAACTAAATAAATCAAAAAATGCAAATTAGTCTTTAGTTAAAAGGAAGAACTTTTAAATATGTATTACTTTATACTTGAATGAAAACATGACCCCACCAAGTAAGTAGGCACAGTAAAGGATTATAAATTGCCTTTAAACAAGGAAAGTTGGAGCTCTAAACTAGTAACATTAAGTCTGTTAAAAATAGTTTCCAGTTAACTGAGTCTAAATGGTGGTACAAGTATAAACTAAATATGAAGAATATTAAATAAAATGTGTAGACCAAGTAAGATTTGAACAACTCTTGTGATTTATGATATAAATCATAAGGCAATTCATATGAAAATTATAAATGCACAACAAACTAAATGTGAAACATGGAAAGAAACAGTAGTCAATAGCTGCGTTAGCACCAAATAGTTCTATGAACTAATTTGGATTGCATTCACAGTGGTAGTAGAAACATTGTGTCATGCTGAAGAGATGTAAACAGTAATAATGTCTCTTAGATGACTCAGAATCGTGTTGTATCTCCTCCATGGCATATAATGAAGCATGAATCTCAACACACACGCTTGAGCCTGGACCAATCACCTCATACTTACATTACCTACTTTCAAGTAGGTGCTGTCATTTTTAAGAACTACTAACATCCCCAGTTCCTGCGGTACGAACACAGGCCACAGTTCTAAAAAAAAGTTCCTCAGGTGTCACAAACTGCATCCTCTGGAGGCCACGCCTTCGTAGACTATGTAGACTGCATTCTTTGAAAAATTCAGCCTAAAAATGGGACGCAGCTATTGTTTCTCGCTTGAGCCAAAAACTATTTGCCTTACATCTGTTGGCCATCCAGCTGTCATACATTGTTATCAATTTACACACAGATTCCCATTTTAATCAAGAGTATTGGCATTCCATTACAATTAGTAAACTAAAAATATTTTATGTCGTAAGTGTAAGTTACTTATTTGCTACAAAGTAAGAAGCCCATAAGAACATCATCAACATAAGTCATTCCACAGTTATTGTCAGGGTTTGTAGCTACAGTTGTTTTTTTTTTATGAAAACATCAATTGCAACCTCATGTGAGTGTGTAAACATTAAATGGAATGACCCATGTCCCCAGTACACTCACACACAGGACTTACTTGAACTAAGATAACTGCTGCTATTTCTTAGCTGTAAAATTAGCTCCTGCCTCTAAATAATTATAGCCTGACCCCCGAGGAAGAAAGAAGATAGGTAATGCAGGGATAAAATAAAAATAAGCCTGCTTTTGCAGAAACTGAACATATTACCAACATATCAACGTAACTTTTCTTTCTCTCCTTAGACCTCTAGAGACATATATTTTGATTGACAAATGGCAGCTTGGAGATGTGCTGTTGTTGGAGCATATTTCAGCATCACATACAGTAGTCCCTTAAACTTATTATAACATCACTTATTATTTTGATAGAGAAAAGTTGTGTAAAAATAAATGTTACTTTTCTAAACAAACGACACTGCTAGAAGAATAGTTATTAAACATGCAAATAAGTTTGGATGGTGTTAGAATTACCCAGTCGCTTGGTCTTTCCACAGGGTTTGGTGACAGTAACAGTATGGTGGCAGTCAGCATGTGGGAAAGCACGTTTTAGGTCACCAGATCGGCTCTTCAATCCCGTAGTTTCATCACACTCTCCCCAAGGTTTAAAGTCATACTTGCATTCACCTGTACAACAAAAATGGCAACCATTTTTATGGCAACAAATGTTTTTTTCTGCTATGACAAATCTGGAGAGACATTAGATAAATTAAGCAAAATTAAGATCTGACTTCAACAAACAAGAAAGAAATTGTACTTTTGGTCATATATTTATTAAAGAAAATAATAAATTTGTACATATCTGTGAGTCACAAAAGTGTGCTAACTTATGCGGGCAATATTTAAAGAATATCGATCTATGAAATTCTGATCTTAACAACAAGTTTATGGAAGCATATTGTAGAATGAACAAAGAAGACTTCTGAGGGCTACATTAAAAGTGTTGTTCATCAGACTGCAAATGATTAGAAAGTCATCTCTTAGAAAACTAGTGTTTGTATGCCACCATTCAGGCAGGTGTTTGACACCAAGGTAGATTGTTTAGAAATGGGAAAACATTAGGACCCTTATTTCCCTCCACAACAAAATCACTCACTACTTCATAAAGTAACAGAGGATGTGAGAGCACCAAAAACACATTGCTAGCACTGCTAAAAATCAAGTGGACAAGCTCATTTAAAGAATGCATTCGGGAAATCTTCAGGGGCTTTCACTTTTTCACATTTTGTTATGTTGTGCTAGAAATAATAATGAAAAACATGTTCCCCCACCATTCTGCACTCCATTTTCTATAATGTCAAAGTGAAAACAAAATTTTAGATGTTATTGATACTTTTTAGAAATTTTGCTTTCTAATTTCTCTTGAGCATCTCTGAAATGTTTTTACACCTTCCCTGGAGTCCACTTGTTCTAAATTACGTTGATTGGACATGATGTCTAAAGTCAGAAACCTCCATTTAGTAAAAGACACATAAAAACCCACCTGGAAAGAGAAAAAACTTTAATTCCACATGGACATAAGCATCTATACCTTTGCTATGACACTTAAAATTTAGATCAGTAGGCCTCCCATTACTCTTGTTAATCTTTAAGATGTTTCTAAATCTTTGAGTTCACCTGTCTTAAATTCAGCTGAATGGACATAATTTGGAAATTATGCAGTTAGAACTTGGATGAAACCAATATTGACTTTTTAAAATCAATTCTAAGCATCATGTCTGGAAGAAACCAAGCATTGCTCATCACCTTCAAAATACCATCCTTATAATGCAGAATGTTGTAGGCAACATCATGCTGTGTAGTGACTGGGACAGAGAGACTAATCATAGTTGAGGGAAAGCTGAATAGAGCAAAGTACAAGTATACTATTAATAAAAACATCATACAGAGCACTCAGGACCCCAGACTGGCTTCAAATTCCAACAAGACAAAGCCTAGGTACAAAGCCAAGACAACACAACAGTGGATCTGGAGACAGTGAGGACAACTTTGTGAATGAGTGGGGCAGCCAGAGCCCTGACTTTAACCCAATCAAGCATCTATGCAGAAATCTAAAAAAACACTGTCCACTGGTGGTCTCCATCCAACCTGATAGATCTTGAGAGAATCTGCAGAGCTGAATAGTAGAAAATCCCTAAATCCATGTGAATCAGACTGGAGGTTTTAATTGCTGCCGATGGTACTTCAACTAAGTACTGAGCAAAAGGTTTGAATACTTATACAATATTTTAGTGTTTCAATTTCAATACAATTGTCAGAAAAATTCATTTACTCCAGAACGATGAGGAAAAACGTATTTTTCTTACTATTACTTCATTTATTTGTATTTTTAAAATGTATATGAATGTATTTAAATTATTTTATAATTTATTTTATTATTATTATTATTATTATTATTATTATTATTATTATTACATGTATTTATTTTTAAAAAGTTGTTTTTTAAGTAAAAGGGGTATATACAAATTGACAGTATATACTGAACTAATATATGAACGAACACATATCTTTTTGCGTCCATTAAACACAAAAGATCTTAGACTTTTTCTAATACCCAAAAGCACTTTCCCCACTAATATAGTCCGCAAATTTGTCTAATTTTGTGTTAGTGAGCACTTGTCCTTTGCTGAGATAATCCATCCACCTCACAGGTGCGGCATATCAGTGCTGATTAGACAGCATGATTATTGCACAGATGTGCCCTAGGCTGGCCACAATAAAAGACCACTTTAAAATGTGCAGTTTACTTTTACTGTATTGGGGGATGTGGCGGGACTGGGATGTCAGATAACCAGTTATTTTTCTTAAAAGACTATAGAATTACATGGGCTATTACATACGTTATGCATGCCTTGTTTCTGTCAGTTTGTGGCTGGTTCAGACCCAAGTATAGAATTATACTGGCCTATAATCCCCTATAATTCCCCTAGAAGGGGGAGGCCAGCCTTAATAATAATAATAATAATAATAATAATAATAAGAAGAAGAAGAAGAAGAAGAAGAAGAAGAAGAAGAAGAGATAATAATAAAATAATAAGAGCCTTTAACCAGACTCAAGGATGCTATACATTTTGAAACAACATCCTAGCAGAGAGGTACCTTCACTTATAATTAATATAAATACATTTTAATCAAGGTCTTGTTATAATAGACACATATGGGTGTAGGAAAGAGTATGTGTCTCTGAGTGGACATTAAATGTTGGGATCTCAGTGTGAATGGTTCTGCATTAAAAATTAAACAAAGAACTGAACATTAAATGGTAGGAAGGAACTCAAAATGGCTTCTACAAATGACAGCTTTAAAATGGAAAATATAAAGAGCTAAGGCTGGAATGATTTTGAATCCACTAAATCCCAATAATGTTTTCTGTTTCCCAACATTCATAACATTTATGTGATTATTTGTGTATTTATTTAGTTATTTAACTCAAATTAATTTGATTAGTCACTCATTTATACTGGTGCTAAGTCTCACTGGATAGTTGGAAATAGACTGCATGTTCCCCAGCTACATAGGTCTGCTCAGTCTCAATGCGCAATCACAAGAAGCTTTTCAACCACATTCCTCCCACATTTGATGGTATGGTCCTTTAACTTTCTGTTGCAAGATTCAGTCTACTACCAATTTATTTTACCTTGAAATCTGATTTCTTCTATACATTTAAATTCATTTTCTTCCATGGTGTAAATTTTTTACAGTGCTAAGCTTTGTGCCATTTCTGCTTGCTACTCTGTTTCATACTGTCAGTATAGTGTATGAGTATTACATTATGCCATGAGAAAGATGGAAGAACTAACACTCTTCTTCCACTCTTCAAAGAGCAATTCTCATGTTCATCTAGAAGCTTTCAATTACCATTATCTGTGTGTTCATTTGAGAAGTAAGAGCAGCACATATCGTAATCTGTGTGAATCCACCTACAGGCTACATCCTCCTAAACATATTTAATGGTTTTCTCTGCATAAAAAAATAAACTCTACTGCAAAATAATTTAACATTCCCATTCCTTCCACTGGTACTGTCAACATGAATTAGTATAAAGTATATCATATCTGATGGATCACAACAACATTGTCTTGACATTTCTTAGTCTTACAGACTTTCAAATACACTTATGCACAATATCTCAACCTAAAAGCACTAAGGATTGTTTACATAAAACATCTTATTTATACATAGAAATCCCTTATCCATGCAAGGAACTCTGGTAACCAGTGCCTTATTAACTGAACCATATTATGCATCTGGCAAGGTTATTATTGTCTCCAATTGTGTCTGCTTTTTCTCTCTCCATATTTCTATCACCAGGGTTCCATTCTCCAGGTTAAATTACAGCCTAAAGTGTTGCTCTGTTTTAGTCCGTTTAGGTCTTCCATCTGTTACAATTTAATTTTTCAGGTCATAGAGGAAGGACCTGTAGTAGTGTAAGCAGACCACGGTGGCAATAGATGAAACTTCATCCTCACCCAGACCCAGAATGTATGATTCTGGAGCAACACTTTATAATATGAAAAGCTAATTATGTGTCATTGTAAATGCGTATGGATAATGGACGCTAATGGACAAATCCAGAAACTATGCCAGTAATGTTTAGTGTGGCTTGATAAGAGGGAATGATGATCTAAATATTACCTCATACAGTTAGTAATGCAGGGAATTGAACTTACAAAAAAACAGTATAACCTAAAAAATACCCACACCTAACAAACGGAAACCGATTTTTCAAAAAATTTAAAATTATGTGGACACCACAACTCTGCAAGTTAGATTTCAGCATTTGCTGCAAACAAGTTAAAATTAAGATATTAGGAAGCCCATGTTCAAGAACAAAATGTAAAGAAGCATGTTTGATCATCTCTCATCAATGAGCACAAATCCAGTATGAACTCTGAAGGGCTAATTGCTATAACCATTTGTTAGCATACTTGCTAAATGGCTGATATTCTATTGAGGTGTTAACTGGCTATTCTGCGTTTGACACAATATGAACCTTTCTGTAGTTTTCTATACAGCTTCACTATACGCTGCTCACAAAAATCTGGGAATACGTAATTATGGAATATTTCATTTTGAAGTGTCCTCTAATATTTGTGAGTGGTATAGATTTTTTATATTGGAATCAAATAATAAATTTAGTTAACTGGCTGTTTAACCATTGTTAAGCTTATACAGTATTATTCAAACAAGAACAGCAGCATGATACACTACAGCCCTCTCTGGCCAGATAGGTAGGAAAAGTGTGCTTAGGCTTCTCCAATAGATGAAAGCCAGCACTGCAGCATGTGCACCAGGTGCCCCTAGTGCTGACAACAATGTAACACATCCACTGACAGTTTCATATAGATTATTGCAATACATTAAAATTTTATTATTTTGGTATTTATTTTTGTGCCCTTTTGTATTTGGTTAGTTATTAAACCAAAGCAAACTCTATTACACACTCATTTATACTGGTGCTAAAGTCTGGCTCAAAAGATAGAAATAAACTGCATGTTCCTGAACCACATGGGTCTACTCACAACGAAGCTGTTGCCCATAGATCTTCTGTTGATCTTAAGATCTGTATGAAGGAATGGATCAAAATCCCTGCTGCAGTGTGTGTAAACTTACACAGGAAACATCTGACCTCTGTAATTGCAAACAAAGGTTTCTGTACCAAATATTAATTTCTGTGTATCTACTGTATACTTACTACTTACCTACTTACTTTATATAATGCGAAATAATGCAATTAATTATTTAAAAATCATGCCATGTGAATTTCTGTATTTTGTACATATGATAAAAATTACAGACCTCTACATTCTTAGATCCATTGTAAGTGGGAAAACTTTGACTCACCCTGTATACATTTCTGAGATTTGATATATACAGTTGTATTATAGATTTTATCTAAAGGAAATGAATACATTCTGACTATTTTAATGTTAGGAGTATATTATTTCAAAAAACCTTTCACCAAGTTACTAAATACTTTTTAATTGACGTTTCCTTGTACTAGTATTTTGAACACATACAAGTTCTTGGCCTTTATCTTTCAGTGTATTTCCTCATAGTTCAGGTATGATAAAGGTTATAATATTTCATGTAGTTTTACACATTTTATTTTTATACACCATATAAAATTTGGATAATATAGTGCTAATAGTAATTAACAGTACACTTAAGCCAAACACATTCTTTAGAAACACTATACTGGGAACTATTTGCTCTTAACTCTCAATTCTTAATAGCATGAAGAACATTTATTTGAGAATTTGCTTCATTTTGACATTTTGGCTGCTTCACACATTCCCTGCAGATTTCTTAGGTTTCTACTGATCTCCCATACTACCACATCCCAAAGGTTTTCTACTGGATTTAGAATCAAGGCTTGCGAATGCCACTGAAGATCACTGAACTCATTGTCTTTTTCGTAATAAATGTTTTATTTATTATTTTTGTTGTTGTTGTTTTTGTAAAATCCTTATCATGAATTAGTGGAAGTGGAATACCACAATGGGCTGTGGTATTCAAGCAGTGATTGTTAGGTATTAATCGGTTCAAAGTTTGCAAAGAAAACATTCTTCACACCATTACACCACCTCCAGCAACCAGTGAGGTTGACAAAAGGCTGGCTGCAACTAGACTATTATCAGAATGGACTATGTTCTTCTAGTCATCAGTTGTCCAATTTTGGTGTAGCTTTCCCACAACAACACATTTTCCTGTTCTTGTTATTCTGCTTATGTAGCTCATCTGCCCTAAGGTCTAAAATGTTGTACATTCTGAGATGCTTTACTGCTCACCACAGAGTGGTTATTTGAGTTATTGTTATCAGCTCAAATCTGCATATTGAGTTGACTTCTCAATTCAGCAAGAATTGCCCATGTTTATCAAAAGATTTTCTTTCAGAGATTCAACTATTTAGTCATTTTTTTGTATGCAGATTATGTTGTAGCACCAGCAGCCTCCCTGCCAGGCATAAGGTGGGTGCCGTGTCCTTAGTGAGAAGCGACCATATTTCAGCACTTTAGTTATGTCCCTATTGTGGTACCCTATGCTGGAGCAGTTTTATTTTCTTCTTTAGGAGGCAGGAATCAAACACATGGACTGGCCTTCATGTTCTCCAGACCTGAATTCCATTGAACATGCTGGGAAGACGTCTGGCAAATCGTCCATTGCATCCCAAGTCACTTCTTGAGCTGGTAGAAACCCTGGAGCAAGAGTGGCAGAGTATCCCACAAGAATTGTTGGAAAATATGATCCTGCCCATGCCCCATCACTGTCAGTGTGTTTTAGCAGTCTTGGGTGACCATAAACCCTATTGAACAGTAAATGTGTGACACTCACATCCAGTTTAACATGCTTCTGTTCACCTTCATGAATATGTCACTTGCTACTCAATCATGATAACTGAGTTTGCATCTCATTTTCTTAATTGGACAACTTTCTTATACCTTTCTTTTGCTTTTCTGATGATTTATTTAATCAAATAAAATCTACATACTATATGCTACCAGTGTGTCTGCCTCCTCTCTCACAAACACACAAATGAATAAATCCTTGTATGCAGCATGCCCTGCCTCAGTTCTACATTCTCTGGAGACAGACATGCAAATTATATTTAAGCTCAAGCAAGGGCAGTGAAGTGCCTTTATCTCTTGCAGCATGATGCTTAGAGCTCTATGTGTGAAGTGACTGTGAAGTAGAGGTGAACTGCTCTGAAATAAATGCCTTTAAATGGGAACCTGCTTGTAATCCACTATAGAGCCTGCAGGATTGGTTGATTATGCAGACCCAGCTTGACATATCCTGCTCTTACCTCCAAACTTCTTCTTCCAGTTACAGGGGATTTTGCAGCGCTGTGTTTTCATGGTCTGCTTACAGTTGGCACCAGTGCGAGTGCCCTCTCTAGTGCCCTCACCACAGTCCCCCTCAATTGCCACACATACACTCCATTGCCAGTCCCCACAGTCAGACTTACGCTCTTTCTTACCTGTAGGAGCAACAGAGATATGCACGCATTCACACTTTATCAATTTAGAATAGATTAGTTTATATACTTAGGACACATTACCTTTCTCTGCCTTCCTACCATCTGACAGGACGACTGTAACAATCATGAGAGCCAGAACAGTCACACAGACCCACTGTTGCTGCATGCTGGGAAAGAGCACAGGCATTAAGTCAATAAACATAATCTTAAACTTCAAAATCTTGTTTATTTTCCCACTAGTCTACTACACAGACCAATAGATGAGTGCAGAAAGCACATCAAACTGTTTCTGTGTTTTTCTGACCATAAAAGTACTGATTGACTTCTCCCATTATAAATAAAACATGGCTTTTTATCAAACTTCCTGGTACAGGCACAAATACCAGTTCTAACGAGTACTCTTATACCCAGAGCAGTACCAAGATACCCTAACATGGAAAGCAGCAGTCACCCAATGCACACAGACGACTTCCACACAGACGGTAGGGTGTGCTCATTTATTCCACAAAAGACAACAATGATCAAAGGACAATCTACACAAGTTATATTACCTACACACAAAGTTTCACGAAAGACAACATTCCCGATCGCCCAAAATAAACCCACAAGGTCACAAATACGCACGTTCACGCCCCTGTTAATGGTTGTGCTGTTTGTGGGACCAGAACGGCCCGCTTCAGGTTTGACCGTCGCTACGATATAATCTGTATGCCTGGAACTCGTGCACTGAGAAATGTTCCACGGTGCGTTAAATGCGTAACATTTTTTAATTCATTATTTTTGTAATTAATTAATCGAAATTAACGCATTAAAGTCCCACTCCTAATATCATTAAACAATTAAATTTGAATTTAAGTCCAAAAGGGCACAAGCCTCTACTGAAAATCTGTCATTTGCTGATGTAACCACATGAGCAAAACATTATTTTGGCAAACCTTTGCTGAGCACTGCAATACAGAGTTTCATTCACAAATTCCACTTAAAGTTTTACGGTGTAAAAATGAAGCACCATGTTAATTTCCAGAAGTGGTGTCGACTTCTCTGGGCATCTAGAATGGACCATCACAAATGTGTAATGTGTAATGGTGAATAAATGAATCAATATTGAAGGTCTTTTGGGGGAAAAAAATGAATGCCATGAGCGCTGGATGAAAAGGACCATCCAGACTATTATTAGCAACAAATCCAAAAGCCAGGGATTGTCATGGTGTGGGGTTGTGTCAATGGTCATTTATATCCTCTGTGATGGCAGCACTGATGCAGAAAAGTACACCCTTATTCCTCAAAGCCTTTTGTGAACACTGCTTTTATACTACATTTTTGTACTGAAACTGGAAATTAAATTACGCCATATTGATTAGCTACTTGTTAATTTCAAATTATTGTTGATCAGACCCAATACATACTGGACTTCTTCAGTTACACGTACTGTATATACACACCAGCTTTATTAGCTACACCTCCTTGTTTCTACCGTTATCCATTTTATCAACTCCACTTATCATATAGATCTCTTGTACAATTGCAGACTGTTGTCCATGTTTTTCTAAATTTGTAATGGCACAAAGTTTGTTTTTCACAAAGTTTGCTGTTTGTTTTTTAGAACCTTTTGTCAGACGTTTATATGGTATAATGATGTACAAGTACAAGCATCCATACATTATTTTAGCTTTTTGTTGCTAAATACATCCAATATACAGGCAAACACTTAATATTTACAGTGTCGACCCTTCTTCTTGAAGACTTCTGCAGCTTGCCTTGGCATACTGGACATCAGCTTATAGGCAAAATCCTGAATGATGGTAACCCATTCCTGCCTAATCAAGTTTTTTGGCGTTGGAGTTGACACAGTTTCTGGGTTTTTGTTTGTCCACACTTTTTGAGGACTGACCACAGGTTTTTAATGGGATTAAGATCTGAGGAGTTACATGGCTATGGACCCAAAATATCAATGTTTCTTTCACTGAGTCACTTGGTTATCACTTTTACCTTTTGACAAGGTGCTCCTAGATGCTAGAACAAGCATTATTCATCTCCAAATGCTCCTGGATCATTGAGAGAAGTTGCTATTGTAGGATGTTTTAATACCATTCTTTATTTATGGCAGTGTTCTTAGCTAACCCCACACATGAATGGTCTCAGAATGCTTCACTGTTGACATGATACATGACTCAATGTAGTGCTTAGCTTTTCTTGTCTGGCCAATAATTTTTCCAGATGTTCCAAACAGTCTGATGGGGGCTTCATCAGAGAAAATAACTTTAACCTCTGCTGTTCAATCTCTATCCTACCTGCAGAATCTCAGTCTGTCCTTGATATGTTTTACTTTGAGAGAAGTGGCTTCTTTGCTGCCCTTCTTGACACCAAGCCTTTGTCTCACTCTATATTCAAATGCACTCGTACCTCTGCCATTACTAAGTAAGCTCTGCACTGGTGGTGACATGATCTCATAGGTGCATCCTCTTTAGGAGACGGTCCCAGAGCTTGCTTGACTTCCTTGGGCACCCTTAAGCCGTCTTCACTCCAACTGTAGCACTCCTGATCTTAAATGATCTTAAATGGTTACAAGCAGAAATGTCCTTACATGTGAAGCCCTTCTGATGCAATGCAGCGATGATGCAGTCATGTGTTCCATGCGTTTAATGCAGTCATGCGTTAACCATGTTTAACAGAAGAAAATTTAAAAGCACCACTATCCTTTTAAAGCAACGAGTCTCCTCTTCGAATCAGCATGACAGAGTGATATCAGCTGCCTTGTCCTCATTAACCTTTTCTCATGAGCTAATTAAATTATTTTAGCAGGCCATTTTGTAGGGCTGAAATGCAGCGACTGGAATGGCGTCATTTTTGTGGCAGGAAATGACTTTGTCTTTAATTGCAATTCATCTGATTACTCTACAATCTAATGGCAAATTGCCACCATATAAATTGTTGCAGAAAACTTTTGTGAAATCCATTTTCAAAACTTTTATTTTGTACGTTATTAAGCTTTTCTCAGTTCTCTAATAGTCATGACCTCAACAAATCCACCACAGATCACTTGCCATTCTGTTGGTGGTTCATTCCCAGCACTGCAGTGACCCTAATGTGGTGGTGTTGTTAGTGTGTCTTTTGCTGGTATGACTGGATCACGCACAGCAGGGCTGCTGAAGTTTTAAACACTGTGTTTACTCGATGTGTATTCTATTAGACAAATCTACTTTATTGGACCCCAATGTAGAAGTAAGGTCATCTGTTGTTACAGAGATTGTGTTAGTCACTTTTTTATACTTCAGTTCATGAATGACAATAAGGTGTTTTAAAACTAATCTAGCATTGCTGTTTTATCCAATTGTGCCAGAACCACAAATAATAACACACAACCACTGCATTAGTGTCACTTTAGTGCTTAGAATGATCCAGTACCCAAATGGTACCTGCTCTATGGTGGTACTGTGGGGGTCCTGGTCATTAGATAACAGAGTACAGGTGGCTAGCAAATATGTCAAGAAACATAATGACTGTATTGGTAGAACTACAAAGTGCATCTACATGATAAGCGAAACTGATGAAATAGAAACTTCTTGTAAAAACAACAGGAGCTAATAACATGAGTGTAATCTTGTGTAAGACACAAGGCAAACTAGACAGTAGTCAGATACTGCACAGTTTTTGTTTTTAAGAATTCCTAAGGAACACTTTCTTGTACTTGCTGTAACACATTGTGCAAATTTGTAAAAACAAATTTATAATCTTGCCCTGTCACGTTTCTCATTGTGTCAGTAAAGGCTCAGAATGCAACTGAATCCTCATGTCCCATCTCTCATTCTCTGTATTAATCCCACATTAACCAAAAATACATCTTTATACTGCCTTTAATCAGTTACCAAGAACTCCAAGACAACTCTATTTCTTCTTTTCTCTCATTACTTTAAAGGTAATCACTCTCTCTTGCCCTCTGCTTTGCTCATCATTTTAAAGTGGCAGAAAGACACTGCTCTGAAGAAAAATGAGCAGGAGGTGTTGGTAATTATCAAGTGTCTGAAGCCCAAGTGCATCACTCTGCTTGAATTACTGCAAAGGTGTAGCCTACTGGCAAGCATTATCTTCATTTCTTATTTTAATTAATCATGAATGTGCTAACTCCTTCCCCTTGCTCTCACAGCTTCTCCCCGAGTCCCTTCAGTAAATGTAGTCTTTTCTTTGTATATTCCAGTCCTTTAATTGCTGCATTTCTCAGCATGCTGTTCCTATGTCTGTTCATTACCAGTGCAGAGAAATCAAGTTGAAATATTTTTGAAAAGGCCATACACACTCACTTGTTTGGCAATAAAGATCCCCATGCTTAATATTATTAATATTGTTGACATTAGACAAGACTAGGGTAGGAGTGGGGGAAAAGCAGAACAGATGCTTATTCCGTGTTGCTCATAGCATGCACGCACACATACATTCACACAAAACATTCTTGTCTCATTGAAGACTTTTCCCTGACATAATGACTACTGTTGCAAAATAATGCTACATCTATACATCTAAACCTTACCCCTAACCTTAACCTCGGCTAACTATAGTAAACTTTTTAGAGTTCTTTTGGTTTTTCAAATAAAATTTGATTTTTTTTTTTAAAAAAGCAATTGACAGCAATTTTAAGGATGTTTGTTCATAACAAGTATACCAAGACAAGGTGCATATAAACTTTGTATAAAAGCTGGTTATTTGTATTTTGGCACATAATTTTTAACACCTACATAAGTCATGGCTATTCAGTAAGGTGTGTGTGTGCATCACATTACAAAAACAATACCAGATATACTACCTACAAGCACAAAGATCTCTCCTGATTTTTTTTTTCAAATCCAGTGGGACATTTTTGTGGAAGTTAGAAAAAGTATTGAAAGACCCGCACCAGTGAGCTTTCGTTACATGATAATTCATGCACACATCATAAAAATTTGAACAGGAATCTTGCTGCCCACATAAAATGTTTGGTTTTGTTGTTGATGTTTTTAAGAGTAAAAATATATTATTGTCAATCTAATTGTTCATGCTGAACATGGGAGTGATTCTAATCAGCTTTAATAATGCATGAAGTCGATCGACATGCATGAAGTCAGAGAGAAGGTAATAAAACAAATTGTCAACAAATTTTCAGCAATTAGTCTTTAGTCAGCCAAGAACAAAATTTCAGCCAAAGGACTTTACTGCAGAATTTGTTATAGTCTATGCTTATATGTATGCTACTGGAAACACTGAATATAAAGTATGTTCATGCCAGAAAGCCATACAAAAATGTTCTCTCCAAAGACCATTGCTGTATGCCTAAAGTTTGCTAAACCAGTTCTACAAAAGAACTGTGGGGCAGCGTTCTTATGACAGATAGGAAAAAACATTTTTTGACAGACATGCACATCACTGTTTTTGGGGAAAAGACACTGCATACTAACAACAACTTTAACAAATGGTGCAAATAACATCATGGCTCAGGGCTGCTTTGCCTAAGGCCCTGGACAGCTCACAGTTATTGAGGAAACAAGAAAGGAATGACTAAGTAGACCTCAGATCTGCAAGAAGTCCCAGAATGGTACCAGTACTTGTCCTTATAGACTTTCTACTAAGTATGAAATTATTTCAAAATGCTTTCCAAGCAAGGTTCATAGAGTTTGAATACATAAAACATGATTAAAATAATAAATACGTATATAAACAATTTTTAAAAGAACATTAAAAGAATGCAAATAACTACACTTAACTACATTTACATAGAATTAATACAAATTAGGGGATATTTCATTATGAAAGAAGTAAGTTTTGTGAGCAATATATAATGTCAATATACATGTCAATGATGAGGAAAACACATCTTAGTGCTTGATCATTTAGAGATAAAATAACTCTTTGCGGGAGTAAACTTCCTCGGATTTTCCTTTTTACGTTTTCCTAATTTAAGCCTTTTCAAAGCAGCCATTTGGGTCTCTTCTTAAGATTTAACAAGTGTAAGCTGTTTGTAAATATAAACTCTATGATCGACAAGGATGGTGAACATAGATCTAACAGTAACCGAGAATCGACTGCAAACGGATAAGAGAGAAAATGTACTCACTCATCCTAGGGTTCAACTAACTCATCTTGGGTGAACTTACAGATATGAAATATACTGATTTATAGTGTATTTTAACTGATAAAGTATAAAATGCAAATATTTTTTTCAAAAAAAGTGGTTGCTGGATGCTCCTTTTTGTCTTTGGTCCACAGCACACGGCATTCACTTTTTTCCCAAAAAAGACATGGGACATTGATTAATCTGTTCACAATACAGACCCAATTCCAATGAAGTTGGGATGTTGTATAAACCATAAATAAAACAGAATACAATTATTTGCAAATCCTTTTCAATCCATCTTCAACTGAATACACTACAAAGACAAGATATTTAATGTTCAAACAGTTAAACTTTATTGCTTTTAAAAATATTTACTCATTTTGAATGTGATGCCTGTAAGATGTTCCAAAAAAGTAATGTGATGCCTGTAAGATGTTCCAAAAAAGTTGGGACAGGGGCAACAAAAGACTGGGAAACTTGAATGCTCAGGAATGCTCAAAAACACCTGTTTAGACATTCCACAGTTAAGTCAATGAGTGTCATGATTGGGTATAAAGGAAGCATCTCCGTAAGGCTCGGTCATTCATAAGCATGGGGCAAAGTTCACCATTTTGTGAACAACTACATGAGCAAAAAAGTCCAACAGTTTAGTCCAACATTGTGTAATTGCAATGATCTACTAATGATCTGCATCTACTGTCCACAATAACATCAAAATATTCAGAGAATCTGGAGAAATCTCTGCAAGTAAGTAGCAAGCCTGAAAACCAGAATTGAATGCCTGTGACCTTCGATCCCCCAGGTGGCACTGCAGTTGAAATGCTGCCCTGTTACCCAGTTTCTGAAGGGAGGGGATCATGCCCTGCTTCAGTATTGTAGCTCCCCACAGCCAGCAGCACTCATGCAGCCTCGAACCATGACATTCCTAACAGTATGCTTGTATGGAGGCTAGGCATACTTGTAATCCATGTCCTTAGTTTATTTGTCTTGCAGGCTTTCTTGTGCATCGTATTTAGAAGACCATGCAGACCAATCTGATACAGTGTGTGGCGTATGGTCTGAGCACTGACGGGATGACATTATAGCCTTCTTATAGTTCTTATAGCCTAGACCATCTTTAGAGCAACGATTCTTTTTTTAAATCCCCAGAGAGTTCTTTGTCATGAGGTGCCATGTTGAACTCCCAGTGATCAGTATGAGACAGTGTGAGAGCACTAACAAGCTGTAATTTAAAGTTTACTTGTTTCACAGTGTCATATCTTTAGGGCTGTGCAATTAAAATATATAATAAAATAGTAAAAAACGTGAGGGAACATAGTCACAGACATACACTTCACATGCTCAGTTCCATTTTAATCTAATTGCACAGTTTAATTTGTTAAATTTGGGATTTTTTTTTTACCAAGGAATAGATTTTTCTTTTTAGGTAATGTAAAGGTAATTGTGGGGGTTAGCGTAGATATACCTGGACACCTTAATTGTAACAGCAAATATCCAGCTATTTTCAATTCTATGGAAAGTTGATCCTGCGGTCAAAATTATACACAGCTTGATCATGACTTGTTTTAATAAGGACCTAATTAAAACTAGTGGTGTTTTTGCCTCTTGTTTGGCTTCCCGATTGTGGGTGTATTCATTACTGGAAAGTGACTGAAAAGGACTCATTTCTCTGTCTTCAAAGGCCAAAGTGCAAACCACATGAGGTATGGCGTGTACATGTAAGTGTGTGTGTAGTTGTGTTTGTGTACTTGTGTAGGTGTGTGTGTAATTCAAATACATACACTTGAATGCACTAATATAATTATCGCAAGTCTGGAATACGGTTTCACTTCACCAATCAGTGACACACATGCAGAGTTACATATAGTCCAAAAACCTCTCAAGTGTAGCCAAATGTTGACATACAACATCAATTATTAATAGCCACATTGCAAGTAAGGCCTCCTCTGGCCTCCTGAGGGGGCAATCCAGCCTACACCATCCTGTCACTGGAATAAATCCTTTCTGTTAGACTGATATAGGCTCATTAAATCTTGGAGCTTCAGTACAATATGGGTCTGCACAGACAATGTTTATGCCTCGCCCTTTAAAAACAAATTGAGAAAATTCGCTATAAATTATAACTTTTTTTCTTTTTCAGTGACTTTCTTTGTTAATTTTTTTTTAATCGTGTTTTGTTGCTTCAGAATCTGTCTTAACTCGATATCTATGTTTTGCAGCACATTAGTGATTAGTGGTGCCACAGGACACTTGTTCATTAGTGGGAGCTGAAAGGCAAAATGTCTGCAATGCATCAGGCTTTTAATAAAAGCACCTCAGCTCCTTGGCCATCACACAGTGCTTCCTTTAGTTGTGAACAAAAATAAATATTCCATCATCTGTGTGAAAGTGCAAACACATGGATTTCTTTATTCTTTGATCGTGGACAACACAGCCTCATTTGTCACTGTCTCTTTGTAGCTGCCACGCATCCTTCCATGTACTTTAAGATTGTTTTAAATTACAGCTTTATTACTGTGTGTCATGTAAATTCAAAAATTTGAAATTGCAAATTGCAAACACAGATCTCAACCTCCTAAAGATCAGGCAACCTAATCCAAGAACTGAATAAATAATATTAAATGAAAGACAAGTTACATGAGTCTTATTTAAAATGCTATGACATGTAATAGGTTACAATGACTTTATCCTGTTGGCAACTGACATTTGTTTCAGCAAAGGCTCAAATATAAAATATTGCATGAATTCAAGTGTAGATTTGTGAGTGTACACATAACTTGGAAATACCATTTATAAAGCCATGTGCGAACATTGTTTGTGCTGTATTAATCACAATATTTTTGACAATGTACAGTGTTGATAAAGATGCGCTGGGTTACCTCCCAGAAATGTCCAAATCAATTAAAATGATCTCATATTTTTGAGTATCCTCATTGCAGACGGGAGTTCGCAGTTCAACTATACTATATGTTATTCTTTCCAGACTAGTCTTACACACAATTACTAAATTATATTTTTATTTAGTTATGAAAGTATGCATAAGAAAACTAAGCTCCTACAATCCCATCATTAAGTTTATATAATTTAAAAATATATTTATTTAAAATAAAATGTTATTATTTTTATTATTTAATTATTTATTATTTATTTACATTCACATACACTCATCAACAGAATAATATATAAAGTAATGGGGTAAAATGTTCCTAATATTAAAAAATGTCTGCTATGTCTCTCCTTTGTGAACAGTGGTTGAATCCCCCACCCCATTTGCACACATTTTATACAGAAGCATCTATTATTAAGTTATGACTGTATAAAAGTATTTTTGAGTTGTAATTTATGTATTTGTAGGATGCCATAAAAACACGGCAGAATACAAAAATATGCAGTCCTTGAATTCAGCTGTTAGATTCACACAGTATGACCTAATGTAGGAATAGTGGTTAATGGTACTATTTCCATATGTGTGTACTATATTTTATTCCATATGGTTTAAACATACAACCACAAATCAGACAGAATATCTGACAGCATGGCAGTATATATATATATATATATATATATATATAATATTCATATACAGTATAACAGTAT
>JAUZST010015266.1:0-10279 GCA_034779995.1 Parotocinclus haroldoi | reverse complement strand
ACACACAGACACACACAGACACACACAGACACACACAGACACACACAGACACACAGACACACAGACACACAGACACAGACACACAGACACAGACAACAAATGCTCAGGTGCACGCACAATATATAAACTCACACAATATATGCACACGCAAACAGAAATACACACAGACACACTATAATGGAATACGCACACACACGCACACACACGCACGAACGCACACGCACACAATATAATGGAACAATTAATGGGGGCACACAAACCAATAAACACATGCATATAAACACATGCATATAAACACATGCAGTACAAAAGCGCACACAATCAAACGCACAATGAAATCAAACGCGCGCACATACACACACACGATGATCCGTGCTTTCCCTTCCTTTAGTTTGCACCCGTTTAAACCTCAGCTAGGCCTGATAGCATCGCTGGGATACATCTAGGTCCCCTCAGTGATGATCCAGTGAACTACCGCAATACCACCCAAGCCATTGTTTTCACATAACACAGAACATATATTAAGGGCATAAGCAAGTTCACCATTACAATGCATATCAAATGCTATTCACAGCACCATAATCATGTTATTATAATGCACTACCAAAACAATGTTATACCACCTAATTCTGATATATACACCAAATATAACTGCTATAATGTCTAAACAGTAGCAAGGATCAAAGGTGTGCACTCACCTGTTATCATTACATAACACCACACGCTGATCAATCATATTGTAAACACTGGTCATGCTACTCAGCATTTTCCACCTCTGGAAAAGGTGACCAGGATGGTGAAGAGCTGATCTGAATGGGCATTTGTTACCTCCCTCAACAGTCAATTAGCCCTGAGCAGTAGGGTCAGTGATTTGTGGGAAAATCTTATGCTAGCCACTTTGAAACTCCGAATGGATACAAAAACTCCCTTCAAAAACCCAAGCCCACCAAAGGCCAGGCTAGAAACCATGAATGCTAGTGCAAGTGGGAGAGCTTTTTAAAAACGTGGAGGACAGCGCGATTGTGAAGCAAGCACAGATGCCTCCTTGTCCTGCTTGAGTGTTGGTGGTCGACGTTATTTGTTTTTTTTTCTCCTGTTTACAGAACCTGGGCAAGCAACAGGAACCAGAGTTTATCCTTTGAGCATTTTATTGATAGCTGCCAGCATGTGAGGAAACCGTCAGCAAACATCAGAAAGACGTCCAAACAAAAACAAGTCAATACAGTACATTTTCACAAGGACACGTTAACTTTTAAAACACCACTGTTCACCCGAGCTAGTGAAAGAAGGAGAACGTAAATAAAAATCCCCTGTGTGGGTCAGATCGAAATGCGTCTTCCTCGTGATCTCTGCAAACGTACCATCAGGTTTTTATACGACTTCATCAGAATCCCTCTAAAGTTACAAAGTGTGCCTTCAAGGCAGCTGGCATTTACAGCAACCTGGCACAGCTTATCCAGCGGCATTGCACATGCACAATAGTCAATTGACGTATGCCTATAATCTCTCTCAGGAACTGATGGAGGCAGACAGGGCGCAACACCTGACCTTCCCTAGCCATCAGCCAAACTGGCCTCAAATATCACCCGTCTGCTGTTTGTGGAGACATTCTTCAAAGAGAGCGTAGAGACTTTGGCCTCAGGGAGGCGAGGAATGAGGGGGGAGAGAGAGAGAATCGTGTAAACCAGGTGTGAAGCATATGACAGTCCAAAAGGAGAGACTGGTAGTTACACTGTGTACAGTAATAGAGCAGAAACAATGGCGATGGGCCGGGATAACTGACAAGCGTTCTGCAGAACCATGCAATATCACTCTCTCCTTATCTGGAGGTGCTTGCCAAGTTAAACGGCGTGGCAAACCACAATGCAAATCCACGGTTATAAATAGCATGCTGTGGTACGTAACAAAGAGATGGTCGTCAAATCAGATCGGGCTAAGAACGGCACTGCAAAGGAACGCCACAGGCATCGCATTCCTTAAGCTCAGGGCCCGAGGCGTTGCGGGGCAGGGAAAGAATGGGGATTGGGGTGAAATGAGTGCGCAGTGCAAACATACACAGTAGGCTGGGGGCCATGCACAAACACGGCACAACGCGAATTGCAGAGCTCATGGTGACAACACAGCGTCGGTTAAGAAATCGTCAGAAATCGGATCCAAAGGTGTTCAGGCCTGGAGACGAGCACAAAAGCTGGAGGGGGAAAAAAAATCCTATTCCCACTGCTCAGACGTATATGACGGCCGTACAGTAAGGAAACACTGTACCTTTAAATAAACACCACATAAAGTACCAACCAGTGTGGTGTCAACCACAGACGGTACAGTATACAGTGCAGCAAAACACAAGAGTGCATGTAATGATGCACTGATGAAATGATGTAATGACTCCTTCTTTTGCCAGGTGCAGTGCATCAGACAGGACAATAAACACAGTGGAATAAATCTGCAGAGCAATAATTCCACAGGGCAGCACTCGTCGCAGAATAAGGTGGCCAAGATGCACCTAACAATAGAAAAGTCACTGGAGGTTCACGTGCCTGACAGGTTCAGTTGAGTAACTTTTTAACACCATGACTGACCGTTCATGAGGTATTACACGATTTTATGACTCTACTGATTTGATATTATTCCTAACAATAAACAAGTGTGAATTGTTAATCCTTTAACACTTACTCGCTCGCTTCTCCTTACCCCATTAATAAAATTCAGGGTTGAGCGGTGGCCAGGGTCTAATCGGCAGCTCGAGCCAGGAAACGACTCCAGACACTAGTCCGTCGCATGCACAAAATGACATGCTTTAGAGACACCCGATGACCGTGAAGCCAAGACCTTCAGACCTTCAGAGGCAACACCATCAACCGATGAGCCACCTTTTGTATGCTTGCTTGCTTCTTTATTAAACATCACCAGTGCATACAAGTGCAAATTAGAGTGACCGACTAACCCAAACTTAACGTGGGAGGAAACCAGAGCACCCCGAGTAAACCCACACAGAAACAGGTAAGACGTGACAACTCCAAAGAGGCCTCGAAGCCCGGGGTCGGGATCAAACCAGGGATCTTTGGAGCAACGAGGCAAAAAACTGCTGCCGCAAACTCTTCTGTTGGCCAGAATTATGAGGCATACTGTGAGAGAAGGCAATAGTTTACAATACAACAAATATGTTATGGAAGCACTAAAGATGCCCAAAGCTGAAGGGACTGATAAGTCAGAGAACTCATTTGCATATGGCAGCCACCTAAAATAACGGTACTGCGATAGTATCAGGATAAAGTTTTGGAAACCCTAAAGTCGATCAGGCCGGAGCATGGGGGCACACCACGCCACTACAATCAGCCTCATAATACGCCATTAAAGCCGAGCGAAAAAGTTTAGGAACCTCACAAAGTGAGACCTCAGGCTTTTATTTCCACTGCTCTGGAATGCCAATGTGACGTCATGTATTTGGGCTCAGATTTCCTCTTAATACTTTAGAAAAACGTTTCAGATGGGAAAAACAGATTACAAAACGCGACCAATAACCCATAGATATCTAGATTCAATATTTGTCCCCGATCTCAACGTGTACTAAACGCCTGCGTGTTTTTTTTTTTCGTATTTGTTTTTAGGACAGAAAGCGACAGCCCATTTCGGTAAACTCCAATAAATCGATTCGCAATCCGAAATGCGCACGGAAGCAAACTCGATGCCGCTTCATAGTCGTTATTTGGTAGTTAACAGGGCGTCATTTAAACTTATTTTAAGCTTCATTATTAAATAAGAGCGACCTGAATTGCTGGCATGATGCCATCGTAGGCTGCTACCCCGCTGCTTTGCTTTGACGTGTCACTTGCACAAGATGAAACTTTTGTTTCTTTAACTTTGCTCTTAAACTTCCCGACTATCAGACTTTATAGGAGATAAAACGGCAAACTCTCGCGATAACACGACCGTTCGGTTTCAAATTCCAGAACTTTCTAACGGTCTTATTTGGGCAAGACCGAATAAAGTTTTCTGTTACTTTCTCATTGGTCAATTCGCCATTTTAAGAAAGAAAGAAAACATCCAAAATCTAACGAACAACTATAAAAAGTAGTCTAATAAACACCACGAAGCGAGAGGAGCCCAAATTAGCTAGGAGGAAAGCAAGGAGACTAATAAAAATCAAAGCCAAAAAAGACCCTGGCGCCACGGACCACAGTCTCAGTGTTTAAACCAAACACCAGACAAAAGCAAGAGCCGTAAATAACGTGAAGGCAAACGGCCAAAAAACTTTAAAACAAAAGAAAACTAAGTTTCGTTTTCCATAGTTTCAACAGACTTCCTTTTTCCAAACTGAGCAGCCTGCCGGCGTCTCCTCGCCACTATTCTCCCTGCAGCTTTCTAACTTCTACCAAAAGCTTTTCATCGCGTCTAAACGTACCAAAAGCACAAACATTTCCGAACACGATAGAGAAAAGCAGTTTACCTACTTTAAGTTCCAACAAATCCTGCTAATCCGCGTTTTAATCCTCCGTGGTTCTAATTTAAATTATTCTCATCCCCTTGCGGCTCCGTCCACAGTGGACCGGAATGCGGGATTCCGCCATGTCAATTATGTGGCAGTGTATGTGGGGGGAGCGCCCACAGCTACCGTAAAACACTGACAAATTGCTTCAAACGGAGGGAAAATTGACCGCAGTTACCGTAATACATGGACACTTTTAAACCTTTTGTTAATTAAAGTTAACAGGAATATTTAGACGTTACAGGAACATTACAGGGGTTTAAACGGAACCACAACCCAAATTAGTATTTTGATTATAATTGTAACTCTCAGCTTCCGTTTGAGAGTGAGCAGAAGAATTAAACAATTACAAAAACAATTAAAACAATTACTTACTGCTAAGAACACAATCACTTCAGATCAGTCCTACGTCCTACTATTTTGACTCCCGTCTTTAGCTCTCCTCACATGTTTACCATGTGAGTTAATGGTAATGATAAATCATGGTTATTGAAACGTTCTGTGTGGATATGGATTTGTTAAGGGATGCACCAAGCGAGGTCTATGGCTAGCTTATTGGCAGATTCATTCAGATCTGCTGCTACATCATAAGGTTTATAATGTTGAAGAACGCACAATTGAGACTGGTGGTTTTAAAAAGGGGAAGCACATACAGTATGTTCTCACATGATCACAACATGTTGCTGACCAGCCGAAACGGGACTCTTCATGTATCCCCCCAGTGGATTTGATTTTCTTGCATTGTCTAATACAATTATAAAATAATACACCTTTTATTTAACCTTTGTTATTATAACACATAGATTGTACGTCTTGTGAGCTTTAGCCTAAGAAATCCTAATTTACTGATTGACCCCTGGTAACGATGCAATTTCAGGACTTAAACATCACCATAAAGACAAGCCATGTCCACACTCCCTTTACTGCACATGGGAACCTATTAACGGGCTTTGCTAAAGGGTTTTGTCCAATGAGCAAACCTTGTGTCCTAATTGTTCAGCAGGTATATAATCACACACACACACACACACAAACACACACACTCAGTGACATATAGGCTTCGGTGAGTGTCTATTAGCTCTGTGTTGAGGGGTAACACAGGAGATTTTGCATGTTGCATGTAGCTCACCAAAAGGAATTTGAGTTGATTGAACAAACAGTTCAATATTGCAGTAGTTCCAAACATATCCACACACACAATTGGTTGTGCCTGAGGGAAAGGATTCTGGATTGAATGGACTGGAATCCCATGCAGGCCAGGCTTACACCTGTATCCCTGAAAAAAATGCTTTTACTATTTTGCCCTTTTGTACAACTTCAAATCAGAATGATGTACGGTATAGCAAAAGATTAAATGAGTTTGGTCAGACAAAATATATTAAATATCTTGGGTTTATACTTTCTGCAATAAAATCAAATAAATGAAAATTCAATGTCAAACTCAAATTCTATTAGTATTTTTTATATAGTCTTAGCTTTTTCTGATTGAATGTTTTGTAGAAGACAAAACGACTGCTTGACTGCTTAATCCTGGACAGAGTCAAAAGAGAGCCAGTGTCTAGCCGGGAGGAAACCAGAGCACACAGAGTAAAGACATGCAGACACAGCGAGAACATACAAAAATCACACAGAAAGTACCCAGACTGCTCCACCTGGGAACCCCAGGACATTCTCATTGCGAGGCTACAGTGTTACCCACTGAGCCAGCATGCCACCCCTTGTAGAAACTAAAAAAACTAAAAACAGATTTGTCATATTGCCAATTCTGTTGACCACAAAAATGTATTAAAATATGGTGTTATTTGACCTGTAACAGTTCTAAACGAGTTCAAAGCAGCTGTTGTCATACATGATCATGCTCTGATTTAGTTCTAGCACCAATATGGTGGTGTATATTGTTAGTTTACAGTAGTTTTGTGGTTCCATGTTAAATTCAGAAGGAAAAAGTGCAATGTCCTGTATGACAGGACAGACAGAAGCTGAAGACTAAGCTAAGTCTAATCTGTTTGCAGGCTGAAGTTGGCCCCTAAAGTCAAACTTTGGACATGCCTAATATTTGTCTAAGGGCAAATATTTTGCCTTCCTATTCATTCTCCTTTGTGAATTACAGTTGCATCCTCCTTCAAGTACCTTAATTAAATCTCTGGTTGATTTAAACTTTTACATTCAATTTATATGCAAATTATTGTGTTAACAGTGGATTTGATTTTGGACATTTTGCTAATACTCAAAGGCATTTTCTTATTTATGGTGAACACAGTTTTGTCTTCCCCATAGCGATGAATGACCAAAGGAACGTGGCCTCAGTGTCACCCCATACCCCAGTAAAACAGGAAGTCATGAATGATTGCTGAAGACTTCCCAAACAATCAGGAATGGGAACAAGCTTCAGTTTGACTATGATAATAAAAATGTCTCAGCAGATCTAATTCACGTCAAGTTTTTCTTAAGTTACTCTCACTGAATTTACTGGAACTAAAGGTTTGATTTTTCTCATATCTTTAGAGTAAATCTAAGACATTTTTCATAACAAATATTTGTGCATAAATCCACTCACTGGCAACATTATCGGGTACACTTTTCTAGGCTTGGGTTCGACCCCCTTTTTCCTTCAGAAGGCGTAGATTCGGAACATATGTAATATAAATTAGGTAAATGTATTAGGATACATTTTCTAAGGGTGCATGAGAGTGAACAAGCTACTCACTGTGAAATGATTGTTGCTGGCTGAAACAATTTTGACACTGTAATATTGACTTAGAGGATCTTAAGTGTTTGTGTATTTAAATCCAAACATTGAGTTTTGTTGGCCAGAGAGTTGAGGGCCAGAACTTCTGAAGAACTTCTGATTGTCATTGACTCTCCTCCACAGTCCAGCCTGATCTAAACCCCACTGAAGGACTGTGGTGGCCTAGTGGTTAAGGTACTGGACTATAGACCAGAAGGTCCAGGGTTTAAATCCCACCTCTGCCACAGTTACGTCCCCGAGCAAGGTCCTTAACCCACAATTGATTGGAATGTAAGATTGTATTCATAGTAAGTCGCTCTGGATAAGGGTGTCTGCTAAATAACATAAATGTAAACTGAGTAACCATGGCGGAAATAATTCCAAAATAACATGGGACGTATGTATGAATTTTAATTTGCAATAAATTAATTCATACAAAAATTAAATATAATGATATAATGATAATATAATAGTCTCTGACATTATTTTTCCTTCTGTACTTACAAAGCCGGCAGGTATTTCAGAAAAAATATGTTCAAGGCTCGGAAAAACTGGAATTGATATCCGCTGACTGCATTTCTAACTTAGACTGGGAGTTACTGGACAAACGTTGCGGCGCAAAGCGTTCAGATATGTCGCGCTAGTATGATTGGATGAGTGCTGCTAGAGTTTATTATTCATCGATGCTCACATGATGCTGCCTACAGGATGCTGGTGGCTGGACATTTTTGGCTTGGCTACGTGCAAAACACATTAACTGCTGAGAATGATCCACCACTCAAATAGTATCTGATCTGTAGGAGTCCTGATCATTAGAGAACAGAGTAAAGGGAACTAACAAAGTATGCAGGAAAACAGCTGGATTACAGTCTGTCATTGTAGAACTACAAAGTGCAGTGAGCACTAAAACCTAAATAAAGAATAAGCAAAATATAACCTGAAACCTATAGAATGCTGAAAGCATTTACACAATGCTGTATATATCTTTCATGTGGCAGTTTATAGCGCATAAAAGTAATCATAAGGAAGCTCATAGTTTCATGTGGCTTAGAATTAATTTAATTTTGCCTTAATACTTCAGGGCAGGCCAAGGCATGACATGTTTCTCTTGGCATGCATTCCACTGATTTCCAAGCATAAAATCAGTTTTAACACTACACCCCCCACCCCAACCCCGAGAGTAAGGACTAAACATACGTGGCTTATTGACATGGTGAAGCGAATAATAAAGATAACAAAGGAAACCATTGGAAAGGAAAAACAAGAACCAGTGATAGGTCAACTTTCCTCATAGGGAACAAGGTAATCAGCATGTGGTGTGTAATTGAGTACAGTATAAGAGGTAATGAAAAGGGGTTTCCTATTGCTATCAGAAACACAATCTGAAATCCTTACAAACAGATGGTCTGCCCTATAAGATCCTGCTTCATCTGTGCGCTGGCGTTCGTAACAAAATACCCTCCACACTACTTACATTCAGAGGAATTTGGCACAAGAACATTATCAGGACCATTCAGAAACAGCCAGGCGTTCCACAGGGACAGCTGTTAGCATGTTCAAAAGTCTGAAAAGCTTCTTTCAACGTTGGGAGAATGAATTTGAAGCGTTATATATTGTTGATTCTTTATTCAACCAAGCTTCCCTTCTTAATTACTGTCTAAGAAACAACAGTGGAATTGTTCACGGTTTCAGTGGCTTGGTATCATTACAGACAACACCTGCAGGCCATATTTACCTCTAGCAGACAGACTAGGTTTAAATTCATAGGAATCTCGTCAAAGACAGACAAGACAGCTCACGTCCTTCACGTTCCACTCATGGAAATCCTCTCTCCCTCTTCCCCTGCTCCCTCTTTTTCTCTCCCTCCCTTCACACACGCACGCACGCACACACACGCACACACAAACACACACAGTTGTAGTGTCTGCCCTACTTTCCGTGCAGCTGCAGCTGGGCGTCATGTCTACACAGATGTGCACACAGCCGCATTTCAAGGAGGGAGCCTAACCTCAACCCAACAAGTCCTAATGCACGTTTTCTCTTAATTATCCCTTTGAAAAGTACATGTATTTTATATTTAAGGAGTAGAGATCATGAAAGTCTGTCGTATTAAAAAAGTTTTAAAGGTTTGCTCAACGCAAGAAATCACTTCACAAATTGTGACCGACTTCACTACGTGGAGACACAGGATAAAGGCTCTAAGCACGTGACATTCATCTTAAGAGTGCACCGTTTATTTCCAATAACAACGGGCAGACTTAAGACAACAAGACATGAAACTGAGAAGTTGTTTTCACTTTCGTCTTTCTGTTTCACGGTCTGATGTTTTTAGTTTTGTCAGTTTCAGTCGCAGCTCGTTCAAATTAGTCAGGGTTTTACAAAACAAGCAACGACGACACCTAGTGGATTTCTAATCAAATCGATGGTAAGTCTGATTTGATGAGAATGTACTCTATTATAAATGACAAATATATTAACCTATGAATAATTTATTAGGCATATTATGAGAATCTATCATCAGGAATGACCAAAAATGTCTCTATGGACAGTCATCGGCCACTTTATTAGGTACAGGTATTAGGTATTCAGCTGCTCGTTGACAAGAGTATCTAATCAACCAATCACGTGGCAACAGTTAGATATATTTAGGCAGAATATTAGCTGTAATTGGGTAAATGTTGTTAAACTTGTGTGTGTGTGTGGATAGTTCCAGAGTCCAGGGAATACTGAAAATACAGAGATAAAATATCATGCTATTACTGTGTTATAACACCTCATGTCTTCAGATGCTGTTGTGTTTTTATATATGATGTTGTGTCTTTATATATGATGCGTTGTTACTTTGCTGTTGTGTTTTTATATATGATGCGTTGTTACTTTGTTGTTGTGTTTTTATATATGATGCGTTGTTACTTTGCTGTTGTGTTTTTCTATATGAGGTTGTGTTTTTATATATGATGTGTTTTGTTACTTTGCTGCTGTGTTTTTGTAAACCATGTTGTGCACGTGAAGCTATTGGTTTGGACGCTTGGACACAGGACTCTTATTTTACAAAGTGGAGTCATTTC
>JAUZST010015265.1:0-10279 GCA_034779995.1 Parotocinclus haroldoi | reverse complement strand
CATTCAAGCCCTACGATGAAACCCAAACGTTCTGCAAGTTCTACCGCTAAAATAGTGTAGAAATACTTCAATAAATATAACGTCCTTACTTCACGGATTTTCGTTTATATATATGTATATATATATATGAAAAGAGACTTGACAACACTTTGGGTGGAATAGCTAAATAGATTTGGAGCACTGTGAACATTTTAAACAGTGCAGCGGTCACCCACGCAAAAACATCTAATTGGCCACTTTATAAGGTACACCTTGTTAGTAACTACTTTAATTAGGGCTTGGCAGTATATCAAAAATTAATCAAAAGCATCATTCAGACCATTAATCAATGTAATCCATCTAGATTATCGCATTTTAACCCAAAATTATAATTCAATTTCCACTGTGTGTTTACAAATGCTACACAACAAATCAAAGATTTAATAGAAAAAAATATCAGAAATGAATGCTGCCGCATAATGATAAACAATGAAGTCATCATAATAATGAATAATGAAGATTTGAGTTAGTCGAAATATTCAACAAATAAAAAGTAAAAAGAAAACAATACATTTTTTAAAACAATCTTTTCACCAATTCAAAAATTAGTGTTTTCCCTCATACATTCCGAAATCACAACGATGCACTCTTTCATTTAAAAATAAAAATTTTAGTAGTTGACCATACTTACAGTGCAAACAGTGCTAGTGAAGTATAAGGACAAAAAGAACAACAGATGAAAAAACTAAATCATAATAATCGTTTATCAATTGCATTTGAGGTAAATATCTCAATGAATCATGATATTGATTGGACAGATCTTCATGGCATAGATATAACAAGGTGCTGGAAACATTGCTCTGAGATTTTGTTTTATATTGACATGGCTGTTGGAATGTTGGAGTTAAAGTGACTGTACAAGACTAAAAGTCTTCATTAGGCGGATAAAGCAAAATGTGAAATGTGTGAAAATGCGATTGAAAAGGTAAAACTCGGAAATGTGAGGGATTTAGAGAAGAGCGCTTTGTGGAACTGAGGCAGCAGAGAGAATGTGTTTTTGAGATCTCAGAGATTGATCATGACAGAGTATAAAGAGCTGTGGCGTGTGACTGCCTAACCAAGCAAAGGCTGTTTAGTAACTAAACTTTGTGTATTTCCACGCTTTGTCCTGGTCAGAGACGTGTCGGCTTTGGTTGATAGGCATCAGCATGCTCTGGATGGGATGGCAATCGATTGCAGGGCCAGCAGGGCTCTCCTTAACTCTGACTGAGCCACTTAAGCACATAGTGTGTATGTGGCCAGACATGCGCCGTATATTCAGACAACATCTGTTCGTATATACATGTGTGGTCCCATAGGGTTATTATCCTTATAATTAAGGTTATTATCCATATACTTAAGGTCATTAACCTACTTAACCCATATATTACATTGTCAGATGCATTTGCTGTTGTAGTAGAGCAGTCGAAATGACACAACGTCTGGTGCAGAAGGTTTTATTAAACTCATCAGCGTTAGCCTGAGCAGAACTGTCGCTGGTGCTGTGTTCCTTATAAGCATCAAGATGACGAGTAGTTGTTCATACTTAGGCCGATTACTATTTAGTTTTTTTTTGTTTGTGGCAGCAGGCTGGAACAAGCTGAATATCTGCAACACATCCACCAAGCTTGCATTTACTTTTGCATTTTTCTCAGTTCCCTGATTGAAAATACCTGCTCATATCTCTCCTTGAAGATCTTGATGATTCGCAAAATGGTTGATCGGGGCGCTATCTTACAAACAACAACGGCCTTGCTCGTGAAACTCTGTCGATGCGGGGCAATGATGACTGCACGTGTTTCCTCGGAGGCAACTATGGTTAACGGAAGAAAACATAGAGCACCACTAACTTTTTAAAACAATCGGGATGTCAGCTGTCATTAGGCTCATTAGGCTTTTCTCCTGAGCTAACTGGATCACTGAAATTATGTCAGCAGGTCATTTTGTAGAACTGAAATGCACTGGCTGGAATGCAGTAATGATCGTGATAGAGTCATATTCATGGCACGGGTTGATTTAACAATTAATTGCAATTCATCTGAATTCATCTGAATTGCCACCATACAAACTGAGGCAGCAAACTGTGAAAACCTTTTGTGCCATTCTCATAATTTTTGGTCATGACTGTATGTGAAACTCTGCAGTATCCGGGCTCTTTAGTCTTTAGTCTATACTATCACATATAAGATTTCTAAGAACAAAGTATAATGTGAAATTTGGACAACATTCAAGTCACATATCTTGGACTTTCACAGAAAGCACCTTGGACATTAAGTGAGGCTTACCAGTGTGTGTGTGTGTGTGTGTGTGTGTGTGCGTGCGTGCGTGTGTGTGTGTGCTCGGGTGTATATTGTATATTGCCTGCTGTGCTTGGATAGTTAGAGAGTAAGTATGGCTGGCTGTCACAGTAAGAGTTTGTGGAGTCTGAACGTAGCTACAGACATCATATTCAACCTAACACACACACACACATACACACACACACACAGAAAGATGTTAAAGCCATTGCATGTGTGAGTGGGTGTACTCTATGAGCGCTCTTCAAAGATTTTTTAGTACCTAGGTCTGTCTGAGACTGTGTATGTGTGTGTGTGTGTGGTAGCTGACTCTGTGAGTCTTTGTACAGATGTTTTTACCCTAGACAGTAGAAAAGCAGCCATGTCTCTATGAATGATGTAGCATAATTTAAGAAGCAGTCGTGAGAAATAAGCCAGAAAGAAATCTGCATTGTTTCATATTTTCATTTGAGGAATCAGAGCTTTTCTGTAATTTTACTGAATCACAAAAGACCCGGCTTGTGTGACATGAGCTGCTGATTTATTACATTTAAATGTATTTATAGAGCAAATTCTTAAAGCAGAACATTGAATCAGTGCTTCCTCTAAAGCAGCATTACAGAGAGACCGGTCTAATGAACTACATATGTGAAAGTGGCAAGGAACGCCTTTTTGGACAACCCAAAAAAATTGCAAAAAAAGGCAACCTGTGGTCCCCATTCGCAAATAATACAGAGCACAGCTGTCCCCGTGCCCAGAATGGGATGCCAATCGCAAGGCTGCGAAGGCATGTAAACTCACTCAAAGTCTAGGTTGGTGATACGTGTCGAAGTAACATCCACATGAATGGCAGAAGTTATTCACTTCATCTGTTAGTGGTTTTGGTGTTGAATTCAAGATGTTCAGTGGCTGACTGGTGTTTCATTCTGTGATCATTATTAGGGCGGTAAGAAGGTCCCGGGTTCTCCCAGGGTGGAGCGGTCTGGGTTCTTTCTGTGTGGAGTCTGCATGTCCTCCCTGTGTTGGCATGGGTTTACTCTGGGTACTCCGGTTTCCTCCCACAGTTCAAAGACATACATGTTAGGTTAACTGGTGGCTCTGAAGTGGCCCTGCCCTTGCACCCAGAGTTACAGGGTGGGCCCCGGTCAGCCCATGGCCCCATGTGGATTAAGCGGAAGATAATGCATAGATGGATATTATTAAGGCTCGGAGAAATAAAGCAGAAATATTAACGAACTCCTTCAGTTTGTAAAACTGTCATATCCGTTCCTATTGTCTCTGTACAAATGTTATGTCTGTACACATCTTATCTAGCTTTGTATTTTATTAAATAATCTGCTTCAATGTAAAGCCTTTGTCTGATTTATTTCTTGTTTCTGGGACTTGCCATTTGCCAAACACATGGCATATCCCAGTAAAACTGTGCAGCTCAGATTTTTCATTTTCCTTTATTTTTATTGTTTTGTATTACTTAGGGTATTTGAAGTGGATTTCTTCCCTTTATTCTTGCTGTTTTTATTGCGTTGTTTTTGTAGACTCTGATTGATGGTATCTTGCTTTTTTGCAGGCCGATAGAGATGCAGGAGTTGAGCAGCTCTCAGCACACGGTTTCCAGCGGCACCGACGGCAGCTCCAAACTGGACAAGGGTCTTCTCGCTAACAGCATCTCCACCAACGGAACAGGAGGTAAAAGAATTACAGATGCCACGTAGGCAACTTTGTTTTTTGTTGTTTATTAGGTACATCTTTCTAACAAGTGTCGTTTGGATGTCCAGTTTCTTGTTTTTTTCGTTATTTGTCACGCTCTTTAGCTGTTGCCAGCCAGTCAAGATCAAGTTCAAATTATGTGCGTGTTCTCAGATAACATTCTGCATTCTTCTATGATCTCTGTGATTCAGAAGAAATTTTTTTTAAGTTGCTTTATTGGTTTTCATTGTAAATATAATTATTAATTATTAATTATCTCATTTGCGTAATCGCACAACTTTCTCCGACTTTTCATTAGCTTTTCTGATGATCTTGTTTAATGAAATAAAATCAAACGCTTCTTTTTTTAAGCGCTTCATATTCATTGTGAAATATGCCCTCATTTTTGTGAACAGTGTTGGTTGTCTAATTCAAAAATGTATAGTGATAGTTTAAATAAACATTTTAATTTTAAAAAATTGACATTCGACATTCAAAACCCTTCATCGAAATTAACTTGAATTATTTTGGTTTTTCTCTGTTTATGCTATTTTTTAATTCTCACAATATGTTCTTTTAAATTCTTTCAAAAATCCAAAATGGTTTATTATAGATTCATTCATATAGTGCATTAGAGTTATCAGAAGTCAGACAGCAGGGCATTTTTGCCAAATAAATGCTGGCTGAGATCAGCCTCCATTACTTGGCGGATTCATTGACCTTGTAGCTTCAGTACAAAACTCCAGAGACAACAACCAAACCTGTCTTGGCTCATCAGCTACGGCCAGAGTAAGTGTAAAAATGCTGACATGTAACTTTACACCAGGCTATTCCTTTAAGATTCTGTAAATAGTTGCTTATATGAGTGAAAGCCTGAGCTCATCTCTGGCAGAGTGTGTTTCCTGCCACAGGCTGTGCTTTTCTGGTAAAGAGTGAATTAAGAATATTATTCACTTCAGCCTTGAAGGTCAAATACACTGCTCTAAACAGAATTGATTCTGAGTTCAGGAATCATTAGAAAAACCGTAATATGTGTGTATGTCCAAAGATCTGGAGGTGTACAATATGGTTTTGTGTTTAATTGAGAGTCTGGGAACTACACTGTATAGACAAAGGTTTGTGCACACCCCTTCTACTTAGTGAGTTCTGCTATTTTTACACTAATTTGTAACACATTCATAACATAAAGCATTAGAATGGGCTTCATGTTAGCAGAGTGGGTTTAATGACACTTCAGTGTCTCTCAGTATGATTATTTTTTAGGTTTCTGCTTTCTGTTTGAAAAACAGGGTTTATTGTCTAACATAAGAGGGAAAGCCCTCTTAGAGTTACACATTTTGTTATAGCAGCAAAGGTGGGAGGCAACCTCCATACTAATAAACATGCTTTGGATGGAATTTTATGGCTGTCCACAAACTTTTGTCTACATTTTGTCTACATATTTCCTGTATTATTTTAATAATGGATGAAACTCATATAAACATATAGAGAACAGAATTGATTAAGGACATTGGTTAAGAGACTGAGGTCGGTCAAGATGTGCCTAAAAAATGTGTGTGTGCGCGGTTGTGAGTGGGCGACACTGATCTCATCTGGTTTTGACATGCAGGCTGAATGAAACAATAGAGCTGAAGACAGCAGAACTCTATAAATCACTCCGATTGGACTGCAGTTAATGATTTTAGCAGACTCGATCGCTGCCAAAACAGCGACATATTCTGCATTCTCCTCAGTCTACCTCATCATCCCACAGTCCGATCTGAATACACATACACACACACACGCACACACACACACACACATGCACACTGCGGCCCACACCGAGCCGCGGGCGAGCAAGAATCCCGCTGTTCGTGAAAGCTCATTCGTCTTACTTAAGTGTACTTTCTCATGCTCTCACATCAATACGGTCACGCACCAGTGCACAAACATCGGCACCCATGTGTTCACCGGAGCGTCTGAAATCCATAATGGAGATGATCATTTTTAAATGGCCTTTCCCGAACTCATAGAGAAGCTTTTGCTTCTGAACATGCAGTATACACAGATAAGCCAAGCCATTATACCTGTATGGTCTGTAGGTGTCCTGTATCAAACTGGCATCTCTGCGAACGCCTCGACCCAAGATTTACATCAGACTACCTGCATTTGCTTGTTTTTTTTTTCTCACCCTGGTCACTTCTCCAGGAAAACAGTAAACATAGGACGTGATATGAAGAGAACTTTCCTACTCCAAAATCCAGTTCTGAGGCTCACATGCTCATTATTAATGCTTTCGAAGGCTGCCATGGTTCAGCATGGTTATCACTCCTGTATACATCTTGTGCCATAGGAGCCCATTTGTTTGATCAAGCCAGTGTTCAGACTCGTTGTTATTTGTGCCCAACATCCTTTGTGGTTTGTACCTCAAAGGAGAAGGAGAAACTCCATCCCAGTCTTCTGAGTTTAGCTACCTGGCCCTTGTTAAAGTCCCTCAGATCTTTTCTTATGAACGGTTCCCATACAAAATACATTGAGAAGATGTTAGCTTAGCATGCAAAGTTTTCATGAGATTACAGATATTCCTTGTTTGTCCTCCGCATTCTATGCCTTAAAAAACAGGACGCTGACCGGAAGTTACCATAGTAACATAGTAATTTAGATATTTTGCACGTAGTGATTTATTTTAAACAATAATCCTAATTGAAACACAATATGAAATCGTTGTCCCTTTCTCTACCGTGATGTACAGTAAACTAATTCTTAGCATTGTAGCTATTGTTATAAAACTAAAACACTTAACAAACTAAAGTGTTGTTTCAACCTTCAAGACTGCAATTCGTTTTTTCTGTTAACAGGTGTTGTAAGGGTTTGCTCGTACTAACAAACTTTCTGTCATTCAGACGGGTAAAAGATGTATATAAGTGATTTTCACAGGCACATAATCACAGTCATAATGTTATAAACAAAATAAAGAAAAGACGTCATCCAGAACTTCATACTGTGAAAGGGTATATATGTAAAGACAAAAAGGGCTCAAACTAAACATAAAATTCATTACGAATTAAACAATCTAGTTTTGCTATTTACTAAGGTTGTTCCATCTATGGTTATATGTTTGTGTGCATAAAACTTGTCGTTACTTGGCAACATGTCGGTGGAGTGATAACGCTTTGGTGTAAAAAGAAGCTGTGCTGATATCACAAGCATAACTAAATGTTGCATAATTCCTATTTTAGTTCCCGATACCTTTGAAAAGGTGCTTTTAGAAAAGTGGGGGCGTTCACATCTGCATACAGTGTGATGTGTTTATGGCTAAAATAGCCAACGGTGTAACTGACTCCCCCTCCCTCTCCCAGGTGAGAACATGACAGTCCTAAACACAGCTGATTGGTTATTGGGGTGCAGCTCTCCACCCACTGCCCCAAGTACGAAGGACTATGGTATAGTGCATGTGTGTGTGGAGTGAAATTACTGTACATGATCTTGGAGTGTGCTGTGTGTTGTGCTGTCTTTTCTATCACACTCATCTGTTCATGTTCCAAGAATGGAGTTGGAAGCTCAGATAAACCTCAGGTGACTAGCTCACAACCTCTTCCAGGGTCATCATCCAGCCTTTGTGATGCCTGACCCAACCGCAAGGCACCAACACGGGACTCGAAGCTGGCTTTTAGCAATTTTACATTTACATTTACTCATTTATACAGAGTGACTTACGGTTTTACAACCCAAGTGGGCTGAGGGTCTTGCTTGTTGTCAGTGGTCAAACTTGAGTTCTGGTCCTTTTGGTCCACACTCTAATACCAAGCCACTACAGTCCCACTGTGCCAAACGAGTGCTTTTTTTTCATATTTTAACACTGCTTGTCTTGTAGTGGTCAGGGTCACGTTGGGAAGCCTATATCAGAATTCAGTGTGTGCATACAGAATGTATTCTGGACAGGACACCAGATCATCAAAGTTTCAACACTGGTTGTTGTTGCAGTGCAGGAGGATAATACCCTTCCTCAAAATAGCCAGTTGTCCATGTGTGATGTCCAACCCAGGTTTGAGGCATGGGCCCTCCCAGGTCTGCCGGGTCACCGCAATGGTTTTTCGGATTTTTCAATGGAGTTTTCGACCACCACCCAAGCCATTGGCTTAAAATATTTTTTCAGCTAAATTATTAACAAGTCAGATATGTCCTAAGACGTTACAAACTGCACCTTTCCGGATGATATATAGAAATATGTCGTTTGAAAGTTGTTTCCTGTGGAGGATAAGTCGTTTTATTTTAAATGTTAGCAAGTGACTTGCGTCCCCAAGATTATAAGAGTACGCAGTGGATAGAGAGTATGTTACTGAAGTACTGCTTTACTCACTGAGCTTAACATCAAAGACCTAAAGTTGACCTAAACCTAAAGCTGTCTGTGATGAATGATTGCTTTGCCATGGCTGAAACTCTGATGACAAACAGGGATTTACCTTTTCAGCTCTCTGATGGTGGATCTGTGGATGTTATTGTATTTTAATATCCATGTTCCTCTCAGTCAAAACAGAACCGCTGAACAATAGTGAAGCAGTCAGCACAGCGGGAGATACCGGGCTGGACACTTACACAGGGTCAGGTAAGACATCTCTATCTCTTAGTCCCTTTCTTTCTCACTCACTCAAACACACACACACACACACACACACACACACACACACACACACACACACTGAATACCTAGTGTAACCATACTAAGGAACTTGCTGAAAGCTCTGAGGTTATAATCTTCATTTTATAATCTTCACTGTCCTTCATTTTACGTCAGCAAAGCTTTGTCTCTTTATTTAGCCAAACACACACACACACACACACACACACACAAATCCCGGACTTCTCCAGCCCTTCATCCCCCCTACAGAGAAAGCTGAGGCCCATGCTCCAGCTGCCAGGAGGTCTTGATGTCTCAATAGAGCAAGAGAAAACAAAAGTGTGCGAGTGTGTGTGTGCACGTGTGCGTGTGTGTGTGTGTCGGCGTGAGAGAATGTAGGTATGCTGAACACAGTTTGCATGGATTCATATAAGCGTGTGTTGGAGACGTTTATGAATCCATTCGTCCCACTCTGGGAAGCAACTGTTCAACTCGTTTCCCAATCTCAGTCCAGTTTATGAAGTGCCTTATTATCAGAAATGTGCAAGTATCTGCCAGATTTTATTCAACGCCCATTATTGTTATTCTCTACACTATATATATATATATAAAGCAGGTGTAACCAATATATACCAGATTCTAAACGTATTTACAGATATTTGACTTACTGTTTGAGGTATTTTGGTGAAAGGGTTTGTTAATACATAGTGTGGCAATAAGAACTGAGGGAGGAGGTTAGAAACGATTGCAATCAGAGGAGTTCGTCTTGATGAAGCCAAGAAAGAGTGGATTAGTTAAAGACTAAAAGAGAGAGAGCTAAAGAGTAAATCAGGGCACAGTACATGAATCTTACCAGATATGTCAAGGTGATGTCAGAAGAGTTGTCTCACGTTACTGATAAGCCACTGGTACTGATAATTAGCCATTTGTGACAAAAGGTATCTGGCATTTTTGTAATTAGTTTATTATGTCTTTTCATGGGACAACACTGAGGATGTGACACTTTAATACAATGTAAAGTATTCAGTCTAGAGCTTGTATAACAGTGTGAATTTGCTGTGCCCAAAAAAAACTCGACACACAGCCATTAATGCCATTTTTCCTCCTCTGTATCATGTGACTTGTCAGTGTTATAAGGTCTGGTCACTGGAAGTTCAACATGGAACCTCATGGCAAAGAACTGTCTGAAGATCTGAAAAAAGAATTGTTGCTCTACATAAAGATGGCCTTCAGCACAGTGGCCTAGACCATACAGCGGTGTAACAGGTCAGGTTCCGCTCAGAACAGACCTCACCGTGGCCAACCAAAGAAGCTGAGTGCATGTGTTCAGTGACATAGAGTTTGGCTTTTGAAAATAGAAGTAGGAGTGCTGCCAGCATTGCTGCAGAGGTTAAGGGGGTGTGGTCAGCCTGTCAGTGATTAGATCATACATCACACACTGTATCAAACTGGTCTGCCGTCCCAGTAGGAAACCTCATCTATAGAACGAAGAGCAAAGAACAGAAGACAAGCAGACTAAGGACACGGATTATTGGAACCATGTCCTGTGGTTTGATGAGACCAAGATAAATGTATTTGGCTCGATGGTGTCAAGCGTGTGTGACGGCAACCAGGTGAGGAGTACAAAGAAAAGTGTGTTTTGCCTACTGTCAAGCATCTTGGTAGGAATGTCATGGTGTGTAGCTGCATGAGTGTTGCCAGC
>JAUZST010015264.1:0-10279 GCA_034779995.1 Parotocinclus haroldoi | reverse complement strand
GACTGTGGGAGGAAACCGGAGTACCCGGAGTAAACCCACGCAGACACAGGGAGGGCATGCAGACTCCACACAGAAAGGACCCAGGCCACTCCACCCTGGGATTAAACCCGGGACCTTCTTGCTGTGAGACAGTGGTGCCCCCCACCGAGCCCCCATGCCACCCCGTATTGTAGTTTGAAGCGTTTTAATCTTTCCTTAAGATTTCTTCTTAAAGGAACATCGTACCATGTAAAATTTTTATACAGAAAAACAGGTGCAATGTCATTCAAACATTTTATTTTACTTCAACAAATTAATCATTTGGGAAAAACAGGAACATTCTTTTTTTTCTTGTCCCATGTTTATTAATGCCTAATCAGTTTAAAAGTTTGTTCTTGATCAAACTGTGAAACCAGAGACAAAATGAGTTCGGATATCTGCCTTGGGCCAAATGTTTCATTTTGCTCCGTTTCGTCCAAAAAATGTATTTTCGATCCCTAGTTTGTTTAATAAACAGTGCCCTTTCATTTCTTGTTCACCTGTACAACTGGCCAGCGGTGACAAATCAATTCTAACATAAACTATAACAGAATTACTGCTTTCTGATGAAACCGACTAGCCTCGTATAAATACGTATGACTTGTGACACTTGAAAACGACGTAACAACACTTTTGAACATTTTTCCAGAGCAGAGAGGCGGAGCGGTGCAGCAACCAAACGGTTAGAATAACATCAGCTAGCTAAGATCTGTGCAGAAATAAATTGAGACCGCCTGAAGAAAACGTCTTTAACGACTTCCATATGCTGCCTGACAGAAGCCGTTCCAAACACATAGGACTTTTACTGTATATTACAGACAAACCTATTGTCCCTACAGTGATGTAATTGCAGTCTTTGCTAAAAGTGAGCGGGTTCATAGGAGACCTTCAGCGCCCGGTGTCCTTGAGCTTGCTGAATGTAGGACACACACATTCAAGCCTCAGAGCACAATCCCAGATGTGTGTAAGGGCTCGTTATGTGCAGAACGTCGTATCTAGGGAAGATTGGGCTGAAATGAACGATCACATGAATGAATTATTAAAGTAATAGTTTTAGTGTGTGTTTGTGTGTGTGAGTGAGAGAGAGAGATTGCGTGTGGTCGATACAGAGGCCTGTAACTGATTGGAAAGGATTCAGTTTTGGAAATGAAACACCTGAGTTACAGATACAATATCTGACATTGGATACTCTTTCTGTTTTCCCAGTTACCCATAAGACCACAGAGCCCTACCCCGACACCTTCGCCATGGAACTGGATTTAGGACACTTTGACGAGCGAGACAAGTCGTCCCGCAGGAAGCCAGAGAAGAACGGCTTGCCTAGCCCGACGCACAGCGCTCACTGCAGCTTCTACCGGACGCGTACGCTGCAGGCACTCAGCAACGAGAAGAAGGCTAAGAAGGTCCGATTCTACCGCAACGGAGACCGCTACTTCCGCGGCATCGTGTACGCCATCGCCGCCGAGCGCTTCCGCACCTTCGACGCCCTGCTGGAGGACCTGACGCGCTCGCTGTCTGACAACATCAACCTGCCACATGGGGTTCGTTTCATCTTCAGCATCGATGGCACCCACAAGATCAGCAACCTGGACCAGCTGGAGGAGGGTAAGAGGAACAGCCGGTATATATGTGTGTGCAACCAGAACCCACAAAACCGAAATAATAATAATCCTGATATAGCGCCTTTCATACAGCAGGAGTTCAAATTGTTTGAGAGTGAACAGCATAAATACAGTAAAACCAAAAGAAAACATTGAGAAAACAGAATTTAAATGAACAAATGAGTAAATGAATGAATGCACTGTAAATCACCATGTCACTGATGAAAGAATACAGTGCGAACAAGACTAAATCAGTCTAAAACATAAACTTAAAGTGTCAAAACTGTCAAAACCGTTTTATGATCAAGAGTGGATGGATATCTGCCAAAACGACAACTTCCATGTTCCTCAGTGGTCACCTCACTCAGGACCTGCACCCATAGTACAAAACCTTTGGGCAAGAATGTGAACATGTAGCTGAAAAATGGGCAGGAATACTGATTGGTGCAATTACGTGAACATAAAAAAAGCAAAAAGTCCAAGGAAAAGTTCCTACATTTTATAGAAACAATGCCGCGAAGAAGTGAGGCTATTTCGACTTCAAAAGGAGGAGCTACTCAACATTACTGCACTGAAGCTGATCGGTCCGGCTACAGTCCAGAACTGGGTGATGAGACGACTAATGCATGGTGACCCGTTTCTGAGTCTCACCAGTGCACGATGGAGGGGAGGCTGAATTGGGGAGTATCCCCCCACCCCAACCCAACCCAACCCAACTGAAACAGAGGAATTTGAGGACAGGCTCCAGGGTAAACTTAATTTATGTGAGGGAATAATCAAAACAGTCATGCTGTCCTCAGATAATTCCCTCCTAAAAAACACCCACTGCCAATGAACGTTACAGAGAAAGAATGGGAACAGGTTCTGTCCACAGCTAAAGGATAGTTTAAAGACATACAATGCAGACGTTTTATGTTTAGTATCATAATACATCAGAGGAAGCTTAATGCGCGCCAACCAAGAATTTAATATTCCTACATATTGAATTTCATCATTTCCCCATTGCTGCTCTATCTTGTTCCACCTTTGTATCTGCTATGTAAAACGAGTGTTATCACAAACACATCTCTTGTAATTTCCTTTTCCATATTAACCCCTATCCTGTTCCAGGACAGCAACCTGATCCAAAGTGCTGCATGTTTATAAAACGACCAGTTAAAACGTTAACCATTTGTTCCATTTTAAAAAGGTTTAGGTCGATGGTGCAAATTCACGTGAATGCCCAGTTCTGCCATAGTAGGAGGAGACGTGCCTGTGACTGGGCAACATTTTTGTGTAGTTCTTCTTTCCAATCAGACCAAACAAGATGAAATTTGTCGCTCTTGTGTATTGATGAGCCTCGTTTGCCAACACTCTGTCATAATTGGAAAAACTCTCTAATCAGGATACGACACCCTCGTTCTATTGTGTATAAAGACTCCATGCGATGTTCCAATCTTCTAGGAATCTGAATCGGTGTGTTTGTAGGTCATTCTGAGGACCAAATCAGAAGGATATACATTTTTTTTGACATTTTGCTGGTCCTTATAAGAACAGTAGCTTTCCTACGCTTTATTTGAGAAGCCAAAAGCACCAAAAATTTCTTTTTTTAGATTCTTGAGTAGAATGTGGGGGTTGGGTGATTCTGTAGCATTAATTAGATAATGTAATGTTATGCTAATGGAAAGTCCCCACAATAATAAAAACACTGTGTATGTGTGTGTGTAATGAACTCATTTATTCAGTGTATTCATGTTTTAGTCTATTGTCTAAGCCTGTAGCCATCAGTCCATATAAATGATGGTCAACGCTCGGCCCTTTCCAATTTGTGTGTGTGTGTGTGTGTGTGTGTGTGTGTGTGTGTGTGTGTGTTAACTATGCCAGGGTCCATCACTGACCTAAACATGTTGTGACTGATGATAGATAAAGAAGCAAACAGAGGAATGGAACAAAAAGGGGACAAGACACGAATATAATAGAAGATAAAGGATTACACGTGCGCACGCACGCACACACACGCACACACACACACACACACACACACACACACAGTTCTCAAAACGAGAAATAACAGACATGAAATGGGGATGGATACACACACACACACACACACACACACACACACAAACACACAAACACACACACAGATCTAGAGCTGCCTCTGTACTGCTATTGAAGATTAAAAATGTCTAAGAGCAGCAACAGCTCAGCCACAATGCCGTAGCCACACATGCGCATAAAGTTGCCATACAGCTAACTAGTGTTTGCAGAACAACATCTCTTTAGCAAGTGGCTACACATTTTCTCTCACCTGATGTCTTTGACATCATCAGTCTTCAAGAGATCTAATGCAGCCAAATTGTCATGAAATGTGATTTTATCACGCTCTGCTACACGCCTTCGGGGGGGAAACAGCGTTCCCTAATAGCAGTGGCCTTTCAGCGGGAAAAGACCAAGCTGAAAAACCTCCAAGAGTGGCTTGAGGAACATGAAGAGTTCACAGTGTCGACTTGGCCTCCAGATTCCCCAGATTTCATTCTGCATTTGTAGTACTTGCTCATAGATCCATGGAATCACCACCTCATCTCGTAACTTGGAGGACTTGACAGAATTCTTTCAGAGGGCTTTATGGAATTTATGCCTTGACGTGTCGCAGCTGGGTTTTGATTTTGCTGTTTTAATGCTATGGCTGATATTCTGAGAAGATTCAGCAGCAGCAGAGATTCGAATGTTATGCTTGTCCTCTTAAATAAATAATACAAAACACTACATGAGCTGAGCGGTTCAGGTGTGCCGCTGCTGTTCTTGTAGCTGGTGTGGGCGAGATAAATGTGGTGGATCTGTTTATAGAACTGAGCTGATTCTCTTGTTGCTCTTAGGCTCCAGGGATCATGGATCCAAGTCTCTTTGGAGAACAATTCCAAAACCTTCTTTAGAAAGACCCGTTTAAGGAGCTGCAGTGGAATTCTGATTATAGTTATCATGGAAACATCTACCTACAAATAAGTCTTTGTATGTAAATGTTCCTCTAGAGAACATGCATACTGTTCTGCTCTCTGGCAACATTTGTCTCAGCAGTGACACTTGCCAAGCCTGGGCACCTCTGAGCTTGGCATGCAGATTTGTAGAGCTAGATTATGATAGCTATTTAGAGTATTGTAAAGACAACCTTTTTTTTAAATTACTTAGCTTTTGTGGTTTAAATATGAGCCCAGAATTCACCTGGACACTAGTCCGGCAACCAGGGTGCCAGTAGACGCACCCCTTACTCAGCCAAAACCATTTGGGACTGTTAGAAGCTCCAGAATTCACTGCCAATGCCAAAAGGACTACAACACCTGCAGATGTAGTGGCGAGCAAATTGCCGATGTTGCCATCTGAGTCCCCCGCCTTAAAATGTTTAAATAAATTACAGAATGGTCCAAATTTGATAAATAAACCTTCTCATCCCTTCACCTCTGTCCAGGTGAGAGCTATGTGTGCGCCTCTGAGAATTACTACAAGAAAGTGGACTACACGAAGAACGTGAACCCAAACTGGTCGGTGAACGTGAAGGCCAGCGCCATTCAGAAGAGTGCAGCAAGCCGCCTGCTGAGCGACCTACGCGAGAACAAGGACTTCGTCAGGCCCAAGCTTGTGACGGTGATGCGCAGCGGTGTGAAGCCAAGGAAGGCTGTGCGCGTCCTTCTGAATAAAAAAACTGCACACTCTTTCGAACAAGTGCTCAACGACATCACCGAGGCCATCAAACTGGAGAGTGGAGCAGTCAAGAAGATCTACACATTGGACGGCAAACAGGTAGGACAACAAACAGGCATGCATGCATGCATGAATGCATACATGGTGTCTATAGATGATGTTGAAATCATGCTGTCAAACGCTCAATAAAAAAAGATTGCGGTCTCAAAACCAGTCCACAAGCCTCTTCCCCTCCTCTGAGATTCAAGCTGTGGTGCTGGGCAGCATCGTTGTGAGTCATTAGCGTAAACAGTAGGAGGCTGAGCACGCACCCTTGGGGGGCACCGGTGTGCAGTATTATGGTGCTCTAAGTGGTGCTTCCAATTCCTGTCTGTCTGTCTGGGAAATCCTTTCCCAGGTGGAAAACAAACCCTGAAAATGACCCATTCACATTTTAAGTGACTATGCTAAAGTACTGAAATTTAAGAAGTAAAATATGATTTGGAAAAGTGATCACACCATTAACCTTGCTCTGGTACAACCAAATAGCTTCCAGATCAAACACCAGGCTAAACACCAGGCGCCCACTAGACATCGGCTTGTGTGGTTACTTTAATCACAGTGGTTGGAGATGTGGAGGAGGACGTCAAAAGATTATAGAGTGATTATTAACTATCCCTCAGAGCATTATAAACAGCATTATAAACACATGGACATTGTTCATAAATATATAAAGGCACCACTAAAACCAAACTGGGTGATCAGGAAAGCTAGTAAGACATCAGGGTCACTTTGAAGGACTTGTAAGACGTTTTGGCCGATACTGGCCTGTATCTTGTACCGTAGGGTGGAAGAGAAGCCCCTTCTGAAAAAAAGCGCCACGCAGTGTGACGGTTGCACTTCTGAATGTGTCAAAAGATGAGAGATCCAAACACCAAATGAAGGGCACCACCCAATAACCAACTGCCATGTGAAGTATGGTGATAGAATCATTATGTGATCCACATTCCCAAGCCCAGTGAATACCGAGGACCAACTATACTGGACAATGGAAGGCCTGATTTAAACATAATGGACATGAGTTTAAAGTGTAGTTCATTGCTGCTCTCCACAAAATGTGACTGAAATATAACAATTCTAACAAGGTCACGTTCCAACCCTATTATTCATATTATTCTTTTTTATTGTTAAAAGAATTCTGAAAGGCAAACCGTGTAAGCAAAGTGGGCTGATATTAATGCAGGTCACAAAAAGTGACTATTTTGTATTGATGCTGAAAATAAGGAGTGCTTAGAGATATACTGGATTCTGTTCTGTCCTGACCGACATAGCTGTGCGGGTGTTTTGTTTTTTTTTGTTTTTTTAAATATCTGCTTCTGGAAATCTTAGCAGATCTTAGTTTAGAGGAGGAGGAGGACTGGACCAAACGCACTCCTAACCAAATGACGTTTAAAAATAAAGCTCTGCGTGTTCTGGTGACATTTTACGTTCTGAGAGAAATCCTTTTTCTGAGAGAACTCACTATTTGAGTTGCATTATTTGTTTCCTGCGTTTCCACCTTGCATTGGCATGTGTTTCGTATCAGCATTGTATCTGGGATAAACTTGGGCCGGATTCTGTTTCTACTTTTCTACCAGATGAGATCTGATCTTACTTTCCTACATTAAAGGCACATTGTTTCCTACTGTAAACATGACCAGTTATTAAGCTATTTCCAGTTTATTATACGCTGTTAAATGTGGGCAGAAACCATTAAAAACAGACAACCAAGTGTCTGCTTTTGAGCAGGACATGGTTTTGGATGGCAACTCCTGTCCCGACAACGTTCTGGACACGAGAGAAGTCAGGGATGATGGGAAAGCATTGTGGCTGGTTTCACAGATGCAGAACACCACTCATTCCCTCACTTGTCTAATTTTATGCAGATATTCCATTTATACTTTTTTCTAAATGTGGTCAAGAACTGCCTCCGAATGTCGTTCTAGTGATCCGATTACCAAAAATGCATTTTAATGCAAGGCATAAATCTAAATTCATAATAATAAAGTCCCTGTATATAGGACAGCACTGCTCTACTTACTTGTTCTACTTCTGATCCTCTGCAGATTGCGAGTGTAACAATCATTTATCATTCTAGATCAGCACCAGTACTATTACCAAATACAGGCACACACGGGGAGCTGAAACAGTAAGGGGGGGGCATAGTTTGGTCTGGAAGAAAACAGTCTGGCCTCCACAGGGCCCCAACATCAATCCCATTAAACAGTTTTGGAATGAACTGGAAAACCGGACCATGAGCCAGGCCTTGATGCACAACAGTCCTAGTTGGTTCCCGAGATCATTAATACCCTTGGGGCTGAATAAAAGTGAATCCCCACAGTCATGTCCAAAATCACTGTAAAAGGAAAAAGTAGCACTGGTTCGGTTTGATGTTAGGGTGCTTTTTTTATTTAGTCCTCCTCTTTTTAGCTGCTGTTTTGCAGCTTCACAAATTGCTGTCTTTGTCTTTATGCATACACAGACATTTGAGTCGTCCCACCCGCCGCGCTCTGGTGTTTCAAACTGCTACATTACCCCATTTCTTTATTTTATTTCTTCTCGTCACCCAAAGCCACCCCCCATCTCTCTCTCTCTCTCTCTCTCTCTCTCTCTCTCTCTCTCTACTGCATTTCATTTTTCCTTCATTTCTCCTTTTCATTTCATTTAGTCCCTTTATCACCTTCTCTTTCTCTCTGTCCTGTCGGTGCTGAGGCAGCTGCTCTCTCTCGTTGCTAGGCGACTACTTCCTCCAAAGAATCAGCCCAGCTGGATCAGTGTGTGTGAGAAAGTGTGTGTGTGTAGAAAGCACACGGTCGCTCCGATTATGGAGGAGCGCCGTTTAACATTTCCTGAACATTGATAATTTTTCAAAAAAGAAACGTCGTTTATCCCTCAATAAGGGCGGCCTGGAATGGCTGCGTCTCAAATCACACATCCTGTACACCACCTTGTGTCCGTTGGCGTTGGTGTGCATGGCATGCTACTGATGATTGAGTGGGACAGCCTTGATGCCAGCAGGCTGATGTTACTTGTGTGATGTGAGCGATGCGAGGAAATCTGAAAGAAAGAACTTCTGAGCTGTAGGTTATTGGAACACGGCCCACATTCATTAAATGGAATTAGTGTAATCCCTTTAAGAAAACAGAGGGATTTCATGGCAAATTATTCTGATCGTGTCACATTTGCGTATCGGGGATGTTTCGGCGTGTCAGTATGGCCACTGTTATTGTTGCTTCCCTTTCTGTGCGTTTCCCTCTCCTTTTGCCCACCCCACCCCGGCCTGCGGATTTTGGGATGATCTCACTGCTGTCGAATGAGAGACGAGTGAAAAACAGACAAAGGCGCGAGACGACAACAGTGTAAGGTGGGACTGCGAGAGAGATTTAACTCCAACTTTTTCTTCCTCCTCTCGCGTCCATCTGGTTTGTCGAGGTTATTGCCATGGAAGCGTTTGGACTCTAGAAGTCTGGGTTTGCTGAAACAATAGCATCGGTGAGAAATATGCTGAGCGAGCGCTTGATTTTCAGAGCCGAGAATGGCAGGGACCACTCCCAATCCTTATCATAAGCACTGTCACTATTCCACACGCCGCCCTTCACACTGCAGCGGTCAGGGGAATAGCTCCCAATTCTCACCATGCACACTACATCTGCATCACACAAGAGAAAAGCCTCCACGATGCCAACACCTAATGCAGCAGAAAAGCTGTGAAGCATGGACCCATCCCAATCCTTACTTTACTGTACTGCTCACTATAGCGTGTATGCTCTGCATGGATTGCAACACTGCAGCTCAGACTGCTCCCGATTCAATACCCACAGTGGATGGTCTCACAGCATAGCTGAACCTACTGCACTGCGGACGGCACAGAGTCACACTGGCGTTTTAGATGCCAGTGAGGTGGCAGCTTCCATAGCAACCATGATTTAAACGGATTGTGGCCTGGCAGGTCAGTGACACAGCAAAATGCCCATAGTCTTACTCAGACTGGCTTAATACAGAAAAGGAGGTATGACACACTGAAATAGATTGAAAATTAGCATCTGATTACAGACCTCAATCTCCTACTGAAATCTGGGGGGTAAAGAGACAGACAGAAAGAGTTATGTAGAGAGACAGAGAGATGAAGACAGAAAGGGATAGAGAGACATAGAGAGAGAACAAGAGAATGAGAGGGAGATAGAGAGAGGGGGGATAGAGAAAGAAAGTGAGAGAGAAAGGGATAGAGAGAGAGAGAGAGAGATTGAAAGAGAGAAAGGGGGGTAGGGAGACAGACAGAAAGAGAAATGTAGAGAGACAGAGATGGAGACAGAAAGGGACAGAGAGAGAGAGAGAAAGAGAGAGAGAGAGAGAGAAAGAGAGACAAAAGGGATAGAGAAAGAGACTGAGGGTAAAGAGACAGACAGAAAGAGAAATGTAGAGAGACAGAGATGGAGACAGAAAGGGACAGAGAGAGAGAGAGAAAGAGAGACAAAAGGGATAGAGAAAGAGACTGAGGGTAGAGAGACAGACAGAAAGAGAGATGTAGAGAGAGAGACAGAAAGATGGAGACAAAGGGATAGACAGAGAGAATGAGAGAGAGATAGAGAGACAGAGAAATGGAGATAGAAAGGGATAGACAGAGAGAGAACAAGAGAATGAGAGACAGAGAGAGAAAGGGAAGAGAGACAGAGAAAGCTACTAAAACTGAATTGATATTGAAAGATTAAGAGAGAGGTAGGCTATGGATATTAGAACCCCAATCCAACAAGCTGCTTGTCATTCCTTTCCTTTCTCGGTGTTATCTCCAAACACACACTTGCGAGTAAAATCCAATCACACTGCAGTAACAGTATCCTTGGCAACAGGGAGAAACCAGGTTCACTGGGTTCATAAGCACAGCGACTCTCTCTCTCTCTCTTTTACACACACACACACACACACACACACACACACACACACACACACACACACACACACACACA
>JAUZST010015263.1:0-10279 GCA_034779995.1 Parotocinclus haroldoi | reverse complement strand
ATCCGAAGCTGCAGGATACTGACTGGTACAGCACCAAAATGATCATTGAAACATGACATCGGCTAGGGTTTGTGTGTGTGTTTTAATAGATATAAATAGAGTTATATTCAATAACCATAGAAAACAAGTTTATAACGTTCCCTTAGGCAGACACATAGAACAACTGGGACCTTTTTGCTGGGGGGCAGCTACCCACCGCTGCCCTGAACAGAACCTGCAAATCTCTATTTGAGACCAAACGATTTCCAAAGTAACTTCTATAACTTTCATATAGCTTATATATGAAAATGAGCAGTTAGTGTTTATATGCAGTGTGTTATGGGTCAAATGTGACTGCAGATAATTTCCTCTGACAAACGCACCCGGTCTCCACCTGAATAATGGCATATTTCTAAAGCTGCAGCTTTCAGCCGACCTTCCAAAGAATTGCTTTAGGTTCCTGAGGTTAATATCAGTGTTAATATCAGTGTGAATGAATGAACTGCCATAATCAAAAATTGAAGTGAAATAGAGACAAAATAGAATTTGGATTGATCATGCCAGCAATTTGTTGGCACGAACATTTGTTGGCCTAATTTTATTTCTCCCTGTATTGTGATCGGAATTGATGACTATTCGTCTATATGGAGTGGCAAGATTTAATGTGTTTCTCTCCATAAACAGGCCATAAATAGTTTCCATAACACCACAGATGTTTCCCTAACGTGTTTTATATTGTACGTTGTTGTTGCCGTAATAAAGGTACAATTCATAACTCAATTCAATTCAATTAATATTTATTTATATAGAACTTTTTACTATGGAGCATTGTCTCAAAGCAGCTTTGGAATCTTATATTATCTTAAAAGGCCAATCCCAAGTTGAGCAAGCCTAGGGCGACAGTGGAAAGGAAAAACTCCCTGAAAGTAGAAAGAAAAAACCTTGAGAGGGCCAAGACTCAAAAAGGGACACGTCCTCAATGGGTGGCCTAATGTTAATTAAGTAAATACTTAAAGGTATTTTAAAGTAATAGTAAAAATAATTACATTTAATTAAATAATATTTAAGTCGGTAATAAAATAAGTAACAAAATAGATTTGAAAACAAAATAAATGTTAAAATTAGCCCTTAGTGGTGATGGAGGGAGTTACTGCACTTCGGTGGGACTGGTTTTGTTGATGGAGACCAGTAGAGTGATGCTGAGGTGGAGGAACGTCTAAGTGTGTGGTGCTGGAACTGGTACTGGAACATCTAAAAGACTACACCTTGAGGGAATGAATGTTGCTCTCTGTACTCATTTCAAACTCATGTACTTTTCTGCATTTATGCTGCCATCTCAGAAGTGTAAATAACATTTGCCAAGGGCACTGACACAACCCCATAACATAAAAGAGCCTGGCTTTTATACTATAGCTGATTATAGTTTGGATTGTCCTTTTCGTCTTTAGTCCAGCGCACATTGCGTGCATTTTTTTTTTTACCTCTTTGGACTCAGAGGCATCTGGCTGGGATGGACCTTCACAAACTGGAAACACACTGGTATTGTGGTCAGTTGAATCAGTATTTCAGGACATTTTAAAAATAGCCAAAATATTAGATACTATAGATAATAGTATTAGATTTTTGGACTCGATAAGAACTGGAAAAGCAGAATCTGAATTGACAAAATACAACCTACTGCTCAGACCGCCTTCTCCAGGATTTGCAGTTAAAAATCAGTAGGCTAACCTTGTACTGGTTGTTTGGGTTTGGAAGGTTCTCCCATGCTCCTTTCCTTAACTCTGTAGTCCAGTTTGTGGTTGATCTCCTTTTGCAACTTGCGGTACTCAGGATCTTCTTTATGTCTCTGCTGCCTCTCAGAGGCCACCTGGGTCATGACCTTCTTATACATTGTCTTGGAGAGCCTACAAACACCCTAACCAGAAAACAAAATGACAAACATGTAGCAAATTTGTAGTATACTGCCACTCTGCTATCTGAATCTGGTATTTGTTCCAAAAAGTTTCCAGATTTCCCTCAAGACTATGGTGCTGGACCAATTAAACTCACAGGTTGAATGCCTAAGTTGAGCAGCTTGTCATGAAGGCTTTGCTGAACAGCCAAACGCATGTCCCCCTTAAAGCTGGGATTCTTCATCAGCTCGTTTGCTCTCAACTGCCATGACTGACTCTCAGGAAGGCTTTCTGAGATGCTTAAAGAATCTGTGCAAAGAAAACAATTAATCTCCACTGCAAGTTCACACATTATAAAATGCAGAGCGGTAGGATCACCCAGAGCAATGCACATACTGGTTTCCAATCTTCCAATGCAAACATGCTCCACTGGTAGATGGCAAGATATGAGAGACGAGCCAGTTTGTCAAGGCCATGCATCTCTTGGTCCTGTTGACCATAACTTGCACTCAATGTCTCATGCTCACATACTGAACAAGACAAGACTGAATGAGAGACATGGCTTCCATGCAGAGATCATGCATGCATACCAATAATATCTACAGCTATCTTTTTTTACCTTTGTCCTCCTCTGAGAGTTCCACTATAGGATCCAATTTATGAACCAAGCTGGTTTGTTCTACTAGTACATCACAAAGAAGGGTAGGGAGTTAGAAAAGAGTGGGAATTAAAGGGGGACTAGGTGAAGCTCAAGTCTAAACCTAAACTAAAGATTTTATTTATTTTTTAAATATACCGTGATATATACTTTGAGAACTAATGAGAGGACTGCGGCAGCCTACTGGTTAAGGTATTGGACTCTGGATCTGATGGTCCAGGGCTCAAATCCCACCTCTGCAATAGCTGGCACAGTGGGGTCTTTAAGAAAGGCCCTTAACCCACCATTGCTTAAATTGTATGAGTTTTATCTTGCTCTGGATAAGGGCGTCTGCTAAATGCCATAAATGTAAACTAATAACAACATTTAATAATAATATATACTCACTGGCCTTATTTGGTACACCTATACATTAACCCAGATTTATAAAACACGGGACATGATGGTAAATTGTCCTTTGTGCCAATAGATAGTATACACATGAGATATGCCTTTATGTTAAGAGTGGCGTGAGAGCTGTAATGATATGGCAGATATGGGAAGGGTGTCAATTTCGAGACACATCATCAGTGGTGTACCTTTGAATCAGGGGGTGTTTCAGCCTTTCAACACTAGACACCCTCATCAAAGGTGGCCAGCTACAGGGTGATCAAACCTGAGCTTGTGTCCCGTGCCCAATTGTAAGTGAAGGGATTAGTGAACAGGTCAGGCTGATGTTTTGTGAGCCCAGCTAGGGTCCTTCCGCTTGATCCAAATCCACTGGCTGCTTCTTTCAGCCGCTTCAGAGACTGCCCTGATTGTCTCTCGTAGAGCCTGTCCATGCATCCCACTGCATCCCACCTCAACCGGATAGACTGTTCAGCGTCTGCTGCCAATTATGTGTAGCGCAGTTTCTTGCACTCATAGGCCTCCTCTATGGAATTTTCCCATTGAACTGTTAGCTCTGTGATGTAAACAGGCTTCAGTGAAGGAGACCAGAGTACCAAGTCTGGCCTAAGGGTTGTGGCTGCAATCTCGAATGGAAAGACTAGTTGCTGGCCAATATCAACAATCATCTTCCAGTCCCGGGTCATGGATAGCTGTTCAGCTTCTGGTTTGGCAGGGGGGTGGTTGTGCTTCACCTGTTCTTTTCAGTTAGGGCTTTGATGGACTTGGTTGCTCTTAAGGGCAGGGAGTTGGTGGTCTTTCTCTTGTTTTCAAGAGTTGCTGCCTATTCTTATCATATGGCAGCAATTCAATGCATTTAGTCATGTAAACATGGTGAAGACAACCTACTGAAATTCAAACCAAGCATCGGAATGACTATGAAACTTTTAAACTTTTAATTTAAGTGATTTTGGTCGTATGAGTATTGAGTATATGAGTGGATTCAAACAGTATGAGTATTACAGAAACTTGGATGTTCATGCACAGCTATCTCTATAGTTTATAGAAAATGGTCAGAAGAACAGAAAATATACAATTAATAGTTGTCCTCTGGGTGAAAATGCCTTGCTGGTGCCAGTGTTTTGGAGGAGATTGAATTGGTCAGACTGGTTCAAGCTGATAGAAAGGCAACAGTAATAATTTGTGCGCAATTTATTAATCAAATAGTTTGTTATCTTCAAACATTAAAGCAAATGGGCTACAGCAGCAGCAAAAAACACAGGGTACTACTCCTCTCAGGTAAGACCAAACAACTGAGGCGAAAGTTCAAATGGGCTCACGAACACTGAACATTAGAAGATTGGAAAAATGTTGCCTGGTCTAACGAGTCTTGATTTATACTGTGATATTCATTTGGTTGGGACAGAATTTGGCACAAATAACATGAAAGCCTAGATCCATCTTGCTGTGTATCAGTGGCTCAGACTGGTGGTGGTATAATCGTTTTACACTTTCATCCCCTTAATACCAACTGAGCATTATTTCAATACCACAGCCTGCATAAGCATCGTTCCACATAATGTTCCATGCTTTATATCCACAATGCATCTTCTGATGGCTACGTCCAGCAAGGTAAAGCACCATATCACAAAGCTCAAAGTCTCAAACTGGTTTCTTGAACATGAAAATGGCCTCCACAGTCAACAGATCTCCATCTGGCAGAGCACCTTTGGGATGTTGTGGAATAGGAGATGTGCAGCTGACAAATCGTATACATTTTTTATTTATTTTATATTATTTATATTATTATTTATATTATTTTTATTTATTTTAAATTATTTATACGGTCCCTGGCCACTTTATTAGGTACAGCTTGCTAGTGTCGGGTTGGGATTCTCACATCGATTCAACAAGGTGTTGCTTCAACAAGGTGCAGATTCAACACGCTGTTGCTTCAGATTTGTCAGCTCCTTATTTGGTGAATCTATAATTGCATGTAAAATACTGTACTAGGGCTTTCTCACAACAAGCAAAGATTTTGATTGTTTTGCATATCTCATAAGCATTGAACCAAACTGGTTGTAAGATGATTCTTCTTACACCTTACATTTTACATAATTTCTTGTAATCCATGTGCACAGTGATTTAGTATAATTGTTAGTCATGTACACCTAATTTACCACCTATGTCATAAGGGTATGAGCGATCAAAATACCTCACTAGCTGTAGCAAGATTTAGACAGACAAAATTAGTCATTAGTACTGTAATAAATTAATAAAAAAACAAAAATGCTTTGTTATTACTTAAAAAAAGTAGACATACAGAATATCTATACCTTCTTGATGCACCACTAATTTAGGTGAACTAGATGTGACCCGTTTCATCTGTAAAACAAACGACACGAGGAAATTAGTTTCTTTCCGCAGGCTATTCGGACTCTCAATCAGACAATTACCACATCCGGACCATAAATCACCCAAATCATCCAAATCATTTGCGCCCCTACAACCTTAAAGCCCCGCTGCACTTTACACACACATCACTACTGCCCTTCCATTGTAAAGACTACAAATATTAAATATAACAATAGCTTACAAATATTTTTTGTATTTTATTATTGTGTAATTTCCTTCTTTGTTCATGTATATATCACACCCTGTAACTTTGCACAAATAATTTGTATTATTATGTATAGTCTTACAGGATGGAACATCTATTACTATCCTTTCTCAAATTAGTACAATGTGTTTCATTACAAATCATATAATCAGCAGAACAATGTATGTGGTGCTACCTGTCATTAACATTTATCCACAGTCACCTGAAATAAACCCATTGACCATTCATGAGGACATGTGAAGATGTAGAAGAGATGGATGAAAAGAAAACCAATCATTCAGTATAAGTATTCTGAGATTCTGTTTGGAAAATTATGAATTCATGCTGGAAAAACATGGATCATTAGATTTTGTAAAGCCTTGTTAAGTCAATGTCAGGTCGGGTGAACTATGAACTATGTCGTCAGCAGAAGGCAGAACATGGCAAATTGATCTTTATTTAATATGTCACTGAAATGAATGGGCAGATGATAGGATTTGTAAGGAAAACATTTAATTAATGTTTTATTAAAAACATTAATATTATGCAGGATAATTTTCAGCAGTGTCCAAGTGTCCACTTTAATATTATGACTATAGGTAAGCGCCATTTAATGTCCATCCAATCAACTTTCGTTCACTTTACAAACCGAGGTCATAAAATTTATAGTAGTAAATCAATTTCTTTCTTCTATCTCTTAAGCTTGTCGACTTAACAGTCAATCAATGCTACAGATCCACAGGACGAGGTGAGAGTTAAGGAGCAGAAGTCTGTCATTCATTGTCATCCCATTGATTGAAAACATGTGACTCTAATTTCACCTTCAAATGAACTGCTAATCCTAGAGGTTTACATACTTTTGTCATTCACACATATGTAATATTGGATAATTCTTCTCAATAAATAAATGACCAAGAATAATATTTTTGTCTCATTTGTTTAACTGGGTTCTCTTTAACTCTCTTTGACTTGTGTAAAAAAATAATGTTTTAGGTCATATTTATGCAGAAATACAGAAACTTCTAAAGGGTTCACAAACTTTCGAGCAAAACTATATGTCCCGTTTGGACTAGAGACTGTTCTTACTTTGTTGATGACATCTCGCTACATATTGGTAACAAGCTGCAAATGGTGTTTGTAAATGTTAATGCATGTGTCTGTGTTGTAAGTAGTACTTGGTTGTTTGCCCCACCACTACCTGTATATTCGCTCTCACCGATATATTCGACATATTCACTCATTGAGTCCCTATTTCACCTGACATTTCATCTATCCATGCATTTTTGGATTCTGTCAAACAAAAATGAATGGTCCATCATACCATCTTTTGAGTGTTATGTCCATACACAGCATTGTAACATGCCCCTTCTGTATTTTCTATAACCACAGTGAATTTCCATAAATTAAAAATTAGAAATACTGTGTAAATAGTATCGTATTTTCAGCATTATCCATGATGCATTTCTGTATCATTTGCATGCAGTTTTCTTGTGAAATGCCCTTTGTGTTTACATTACAGTAGCATTTAAAGATTACATGACGATGCTAATATCTGGTCGAATCTCATCTAGACACAGTGGTTAGTTATTCACACTTTGTCACAGCTCATTTCCATTCCCATCCCAGACTGCACCTGTGTGGAGTTTAAACATATTTGATCTGCCTGTCATAGACTTTCCTCCACAGTCACCTGAAATAAACCCATTGACCATTTATGAGGACATGTAAAGACAGAGAAGTTCAAGCATTCGATTCAAGGTGCTCTTTGGAAAATTGTGAAATCGTGCTGGGAAAACATGGATCATTAGGTTTTGTAAAAACGTGTGGCATCCATGCCAGCTCGGGCATTATAGCAAAGCAGGTTACATCTCACGTACGCCTTTTTTGACTATGTTGTACGGAATTTTATTAAACATTTGTATTAATGAACACTGTAGTAGACTCAGACCTTCGGTCTGAACTCTGTAATCGCCTACCATGTCCAGATTACAGACAGGCTGCTCTGCTAATACAGGAAATCCTGAACAAGTAGCAGACTTCCGGTGCTGTACTGACCTGCCTGTTCTGCGAGGTGATGATTTGCTGTTGCTCCTGCAGTCGGAACTCCAGCTTCTCCAAATGCCTCTGCTGCTTTTCCTTCTCCTCAGACACAGAGGAACGCAACTGTAACACTGTGGTCTGGAGCTGGGCCGAGAACAGAGTTTAAATATGATTAGGATTTAGATAACTGACAGCAAAGGAAAAAAACGACACGCCAAAGTACCTGTTGCTTCTCGTGCTCATGTTCTTCCTTTAATTTTTGCAATTTTGCGGACCACTTACTTTCCTGTGAAACAGAAAAACTGATTACAGTTCTAGAGTGGGATTCTCAAAATGTTCGTAATGCTAAGTATGTATGTATCCTTGTACTTAAATACATTCTTTAATTTGAGAGTATTTCCCAAAATGTTCCCTGCATAACTTAAACATAGTACTTAAACTCGTTTCTTTGTTTTTCAATCCTGCCTTTGATGTGGAGCAACACACTGCCTCAACTGCTGGCGTGATGATTCGGGGAGCCAGTAAGTCACTAACAACTAAGTGACAAGTGCAGGACTTTCTGCAGCCACTTGTGTTGCATCTTCTAACTGACACTTTTCACCTACATAATGCTCACCCATACAAACCGAGGGTTTCCGAGAAATGCCAGTTTGCAACACTTCCTTGGCTTGACCTGTTGCCAATATTATCATCAACCAACCATTTATGGGAATAGCTAAGATTCCAGCTTCAGCAAACTATAAAGGATCTACAGACCCAGCTGGACAAATGTCCAACAGGATACCATACAGAACCTGTATGGCTCAAATGCCCAAAAGTATCTTATCTTGCATCCAGACTGGAGAAGGATCCAACAGGGTACTAGAGCCTCCTTTCAATTGCACATTTTTAGGCATTAAACATATTCTTCTGCTCTACTATTTTGAATCCTAATATATATATATATATATCACATCACCATTATATACACACATAACACATACACACAAGGTTTCATTCAATCAAAATAAAAAAAAATTCGGGTTAAAGATTGTAAAACACAAAATCATGAAAGTTAATTTCTTTTTAAGAACGTAATTCCACTGCATACACTACATGCAATAACAACAAAAATAACATTTACTAGCTTCAGTTATGTAGTTAGTTTGTTCCTAGCACTAAAGTATAATGGACTAGTGGGAAGCATTACATCCTAAATGTATATAGTTACATTTGAAGATAAGCAAATTTAGAATTTCGTCCATTTCATTTCAAGGTTTAAATGATTTAATTTACGCAAACGGAAGAATTACAATTTTAACTGGCTGGCCAGTAATTTAAATACTTATTAGTTATTAGCTTTTATAATAACTAATTTCTTAATGATAATTTTTTGTTATAATAAAAAGATGAATGTAAACCAGTGGTTCAGTTTGACTGGCGGTGCAGAGGTGTGCAGAGGTGTCTACTCAAAGAACTGCTTAACCCTGTACGTAATTTTGGAAAAAAAGAACACACGCATATTAAGGTCATCATGCACACCGAGTTGGAAATTACCTCGCTTGTTTGTTTGTTGTGTTAAAATCAAGCTGACCAATCAGAGCTCAGTTGTCGGCCAGCTCATGCTGCAAGTAGCAGAGCAGGAGAGTTTACCAGAAAAGCAATTATAAAAATTAATTGCAACTAATTATGAAAACATTTATATTTTTTTTTTAAATATTGCAGAATACAGCTGGGAAATGATGGTTAAAACAGCGACTGTATATAACCATGTAACCACTCATCTTTGCTCATGTCTTATTCATGTCTTGAGCAGACACAGCAGACACATTTAAAAAAAGAAAAGAGATTAAAGTAAGTAAAGACTTCCTTACATGGAGCTTTCAGAGTATTTAAACAAAAAAACATACTCGGCCTACAAACATAGGCCTTTTAGAAGGCTTTTGGCAAACACTCGTAAATTGCTCAGCTTATCCATCATTGTGAAACACAAGCCTGATCGGTTCGTAATTCCTGCTTCCATGATAAGAAATAGCTGACCTGATTGTGGAGCTTCTGCCGGAGCTGAGAGACCTCCTGCAAGTATTTGTCTTCACTGTTCTGTATAGAAGTTGCTTGTAGCTGTGCCTGTGCTGCCTGCATGTTCCCCTGCATCCTACAGCTTTGCTGCAGCTTTAACACTTCCTATGGGACACATGCAAATCAAACATATTACTTATTGTTCATGTTATATGAAAATACCCTTAAATGCAATATTTCTGAAAGTGCCATTATCTTTTCTGGCATCTGGAATACATGAATAACCATCCCTAAACGGGACTCTAGTGCATTGCAGGCCAGCGAATTAGTGACTGTTGTAGAATAAAGGTATGGCCCCTCCATCAAATACAATCAATTAGCTCTGCCTGTGACATCCAGCCAGGCCAGAAGGCATCACTTTAACCTGGGTCCCTGTGGTGGTGCATCTTAACACTGCTTCTCCACCCATATACAGATGATTACCTAATGTTTCCCAAGTTTTAGCCCCACTTTGCTGGCCAGCATTGGTCCCTATACTGTAAAACACAGGGAACTGGACATAAGTCCATCACCGGGAATACCGGGGGTGATCCTCTGACCAGTCTCAACTCCTTCATATAGGCAATTGTGCCCGCATGTGACATCAGACCATCATAGCTGACATCAGGTAGACTAGCGTATTAGATTACTGTCACCCACTGTTACATAATGTATTAACAGATACTTCAAACAGCAATGCTAGAATAT
>JAUZST010015262.1:0-10281 GCA_034779995.1 Parotocinclus haroldoi | reverse complement strand
CCCAAAAATCCTCCCATATCTCGCTGATCCGCTTTGCATCCGCTCTAAGTGGCGACTTGTGGCTTCTTTTTCTTATTCGCTCTCGTTCTTTGGTCCAAATAAGCGAGTAACATTACACGTATATAATAGGATTTGTTTTGTTTGATTTGTGACCGAATAAGCGGCTGGTCCCATTAAACGGTGGACCAATTAACCGGATTCGACTGTGTATATATATATATATATATAGGTTAATAAATTAAAAAATTGAATGATACTTGAAAATGAATTATCCACTAATATTTGTGTATGCAGTGTATGTGTGTGTGTATATATATGTGTGTGTGTGTGTGTGTGTGTGTGTGTGTGTGTGTGTGTGTGCGTGTGTACATTATACACACTGTCTGTGTATATAATTACCGAACACAATGCGGGGGGAAGCTGTAGAGTGAGCAGGTACTGCAGCAGCCATAGCAGCGTTATGTAACCTGTCTCAAGTGGCCCACTAATAGCTCAGCCCTTCCTCACATGTGCTCTCCTGTCCCACACAAACACACACACACACACACATAAACTCCACCTCACTGCTCATTATTACATAGTGAGTCAGGCATCTCCTAGGCAACACCATCGTCATGCCTTGTTGGTGGCAACAGCTGAGGGAGCGAGAAGAGAAGGGGGAAGAAGACGGCAGGGCCTCTAGACTCATGATCTCTCCGCAGTGCAAAGGTCACTGATTCGCAGTGGGACAGCACACACAGCGTGTCTGTTGTGTCAAGGTTGTGAGATAAAGAGACTTCAGCGTGTGTTTGAATCTGTGCATGTGGGTGTTTGAACACATTCTGTTGGAGGGATGCATTCGCTCACCCTGTTAATCAAACTGATTATGGCAATCATGCTGCTATTTCCGGACCTGGTCTGATAACTGTGTTCTGTAGGTGCTTTTCCGCTGGATCCCAGCAGCTTAATGCCACCGAGAGGGGAGAACTCGTGATGCTGTGATAATGCCAATGAGCTGTTCAGCCGTACTAGTAAACTGAATAGCCGGTTTGCACAGAATGTATGGATGAAATAGAAATGGAACCATATTACTCTTCTTTTTGTCGATTTTATTTATTTATTTATTTATTTTTTTGTCAAGGAAATATGTTAACACTGCAGAACTGCATGTACAAACCTAAATGTGACACAGTTGACACACCCGACATGGAGCTTGTGTATTTGCTTTTAGGTCCACACGTTCAACTGCCTGTTGACACAAACACTGAATCAGCCAATCACATGGCAGCAACTCGACACATTTAGACACGGTGACATGTTGAAGATGATCTGCTGAGGTTCAGAGTAGCGGAAGAGAGATTCAATTGACTGTGAACGTGGCATGATCGTTGCTAGATGTGCTGTGCCATACCTAGGGTTAACAGGGTAACTATCCAGTGAGTGACCGTGCTGAAGACAGAAGTCAGAGTAGAATGGCCAGACCACTAATGTCAACCGAGGTATGGAGACAAGCGTCGCTTAATGCACAGCTCCTACCAATAAGGTCCAGCCGCCTGCTTCCTGTAGGCACTGATGAAGGATTAGTGGAGAGCTAACACCGATGAATAAATTGCACAGTGAGTGAACACGGTGCATAAAAATTCCAGCAGCACTGCTGGGTCTGATCCAGTCGTACCAGCTCAACACACACTAACGCACCATCACCACATAATGGTCAGTGCAGTGCTGAGAATGATCCACCACCCAAACAGTAGCTGATAAGTGCTGGTCCTGCGGGGGTCCTGACCACTAGAGAGCAGAGTAAAGGAGACGAACAAAGTATGTAGAGAAACAAATGGACTATACTCTGTTCTCCTATATGATAAGTAACACTGAACGGTCAGAACGGGGAGTGTTTGTAGAAAAGGGGTGTGGTCATATACAGTTGCCTTGTGCACTCAGCAGGAATTTGTCTTTTAGTATGTGAAAGGTGTAGACCTGAAGTTCGCAACGAACGATCAACAAAGGACCGCAAAAGCGCAGTAATACAAGTCCGTGCGTGAGATTGGTTGCGTAAGATTGAGAGGCGCACTGTTCTCACTTCAGAGCATGGCCACATCTTGTATTTCACACACCTTTGCTGTGTTTCTCTCCTCCTGGCTGTGAAAAGCACCTTACATAACTCATCGCTGTACCCCCTCCCTATACGGTCTGTATGCTCACACAGTCCATCACGTTCAATTTCACTGACATTTCCAAACATTTATCGTATGCTTGAATACGTCCCAAAGAACAGAAAAACATTTGGGGCAACTTTGCTAGGCCCCTTTGCTTACATTACTGACCCCAATGAGCAGTCGCAGCCAGATGCAAATGTTCTTCTCGGGAAGTGGCTAGATAACAGGATTAACAGGATCTAGCTGAATATAAAGGAATCGAGCTGCATTGTATAAGCATGCTTTGATTCATGTCTATTTCCCCACTGTGGGACTAATATTTTTAATCATATTTTGTCTTATCTTAAGAGTCACGAAGAATTAACCAGGCTAATATCAGTTGTTCCCAAGTATAATGACAAATAAAAGGCTTATTTTAATTTCTTCAGCACAAGCAGCGTTTGGAAGCTGGATCTCGCACCGGTTTAAATAGGGCTGTCGTCCGATTTAAAAAAATATATATTTACCAAAAAAAGCACATTTTGCTGTAATAACTATGATTAATCACATATTTCTTCTCAAGTATATAAGTAAATATAATAACATTGATATTTATATGGAAAATCACACATTCAATTCTGGGCACAAGGGCCGGAACAAACCTAGACCGGGCTCCAGTCCATTGTATGGCACACACACACTCACAAAATAAGGGCAACTTTTTAGAAACACCAATTAACCTAACATGTATGTCTTTGAAATGTGGGAGGATGTGGAGTAAACCCACACAGACACGGCAAGGACCCGGACCGCTCCACCCTGGGATTGAACCCAGGACCTTCTTGCTTTGAGGCAGCGGTGCCACCCACCGAGCCACCGTGCCGCGTAAACAAACAAAAAAATCTAACCAAATGAAATAACAAATCAATTTATAACCCAAACTGAATAGCATCCTTTAAGGGTGGGGACAGATGGTCTGCTATTTCACAAATGTGATGAAGTCCGTTTTAGAAGGCAGGTTTCTTAAGATGCACGAACAGAAGTAACAATAAAACTCCTGTATTTTGTAAAGTAGCAGTAAGCATTATTTAAAAGATTTAAAATAGATATCAGAAAATATTCTTATGGGAGCGTTTAACTAATTACTTTCTGCTTTTGTTGTTTTTGACTGCAGTACTTTAATAACCAGCATTACCAGATCCCATCGCGTCTGGTTAACCTGTAATCCTCTCGACTTAATGTCTGCGTGCCTCTCTCTATCTCAGGAGAAGAACCTGGACTGGTTCCCGCGGATGCGAGCCATGTCTCTGGTGAGCAGCGAGGGTGAGAGCGAGCAGAACGAGATCCGCTCGCTGCAGGAGAAGCTCGACGTCACCGTAACACTGGTAGCGCAGTTGTCTTCCCAGCTGTCGGAGCTCAAAGAGCAGGTAACACACCACAGCAATCCCTCCAAGCTTCTAGCTCCGTAGATATCTCACCGATCTATTGGCTTGAGTGGTTAATGGGGCTGAGAGGTTATAAACGACCTCAATTATCCCCTCATTTGCGAGGAGTTGTGTTCATTAAATAAGAGCTGACGGCGACAACGTGTCCTGATTTCTGAAAACAACAGATCAGGTATTGGCAAAGAATAAAACAATACATTTTCTTTTCTTTTCTCTCTATCAAGTGCGTTCCTTATACCATGACCGTGTGTGGATCTCAGACTTAACGTACTGTGCAAATGCATTTCCATTACCTTTAACACAAGTTACATTAATTTTTTTTTGCATCTACAGGATTCTTAGTGCAAATAATTCCCCATGACATTATAAAAGTTAGAGATAACAGCCAAGCGAAAGGAAAACTGCGAGAAGTGGTCAGCCATACTGCAACACATTGGCTGGGCTTTTAGGTTACAGTTAGTTAGCAGACCTGAGTTCACCAATAGACTTTTATTTTTCACTTTCAATCCATTACTCGCTAGTCACATGAGATTTTTCAACACTTTATTCTAAAATTAGCTTTGTGTGTTAAGGATTTTGGCCCAAACCTTAACTTGTTTGCCGTAGAAACTATAGAACGCTCTACCAAACGCACGTTAAACTCGTTGGTTCGTAAATCAGGGAGCACCTGTACATTACAACTTGTACAGTGTGGATTCTCTGGTGGTCTGCAATGGATGCGTTCAGTTTTTTTTCAGAACAAGATTTGCTCGCGCCTCTCGTGTTTTTGGTACACAGTAAGACTTCTGGAACGATTCATTGGGAGAATGTACTCCATATTATACAGGGTCAAGAGTCAAAAGTCACAGGACACGCGGCATACTGAGTGAAATTTGGTGACCTTTCTGGTTGTTGCTATGATACGGCAGCTACGGACATCAGAATCGTCGGCTCCATCTTCAGTTACCTGTGACGAACTTTCTGTGTTGATAACTTTTGAACCACAAGAGATCTTGCAAATCTGATTTCTAAGATAATTCTGGTCTTCTATGATATTCTACATGACCACCATCCCATTTGGAAAAACTTGCCCTTGATCCAAAATGGCGGCTTTCAAGATGTTTAACATGCTCCGGCCATAGCCCAAAAGACATGGCTCCCTCAGCCCTTACTCAGATATTCAGATGTCATTTTCCTTTTTGCTTCTGAATTGGGTGGAAACGGGTGTCCTGTGGCTTTTGATTCACTCTGTATAGCAAAACTATAACATATTGTACATATAACTATACTATAACATATAACTATAACATACTGTAGTGTACTGGATACTTTTAAGCGTTAGAATTTGTACAAAACTGCTTCTACTTCTTATTGAACAAAACAGAATACAATGACATGCATCTTGAAATCTTGTATCTTGAAAAAGTCTGTATGACATTTTCAGGCTCAAATAACTGTTGCATCCTGGGTAACTGATACTCTTTGCAGTGCTGTAATACCTTTAGTGTTTAGGCTGTGCATTGTACATTAGGGCGCTCTGTAGTCGCTCTGCCCTACAGCTGGAACACCAAGATATTCTCTCCCATTATCTGCCTGCTCTGTTGCTTCACAAACAACACTGACCTTATTCACATGACTCTGAGTAGGGTGGAGTTGGCCTGCCTTCAAATCAGGTGATGTTAGGAGAACTGGCAAAACAAGGCTCTGAGCAGCCGCTACATCCTTCTGTTGGATTATGATTCAGCAGGTTATAAAAGTGGGAAAGCTTTTCTGGAACTGCGGTGACAAGTTCGCTGCTCTACAAAGCCAGGCCTCAGGAACGGCACTAATTCTGAGAAGAACAGTAGTAAAACCACACCCGAGGGATCTTTTATAATCCTTTATGGTAGATCTCGTCACATTCATCTTTACTACTACATAGTGTATATGCACAAATGAATTATGTGACGAATGACGATCATGTGACCCATATGCTGTCCAGCATTTTTATTTCCTGCCATATTAAAATAAGTCAGGGTTATCCCGAACCACCTGCCAATCGACTCATCTGGTTTAACTAAACCGGAGTTAATCTGTCTCACTTATTCACCATTATTACTCACCATATATGTAGAGTGCTGCTTATTATTAAGGCCACTTAGAATCTTTTGATCCCGTTGCACTATCCAGACAATGTGATTCCTTTTAAGGCTTCTTCCATGTGTCTTATAGGGAGCCTTACAATGTATTTCAAAGTTAATGACTGTAAATACAATTTTTATTGTTGTTTTCTTGCATTGCTTTTCACAATTTTCAGGTTTAATATGCAAGTTGGCAATTTTGGGTACCTTTGTTACTTGCTTTAAGCTGGCAGAGACAGTAGTGTAGGCTTAGGGAAAGTCTAAGGTTAATGCGGGAGTGGTGTTTTTCCTACCTGAAATGGAGCTGAATCCAGTCATTACAAAGAAGTTTGCATGATGCTATGGCATCTTACCTGGTCAAGGATGGGATACCCACTAAAACAACTGGAGAAAAGGTTCAAGTTAGCACTTACTCGGCTACAAATATTTACCTGTCATCACAATGCCTTGGACGTGCACAAATCTAGAGTGACAAACAAATCCGAAATGTATACTATAAAGATTTATTGATTTGTTTATGGTCTGGCTGAATTTCAGAACAGCAGGGATACATTCCAACTAATCAATTGTAAATTGTTTTGTACTGTATACATCATGTTATTAAACATGGCCAAAACATGACCGTGAGCACGGACGGACTGTCGAATGAACGAGGGTCCTGTAGAGAATACTCTATTTTAAACATGCCTTAAACGCTTACGTTAAACTACAGTTAGGCTAAATCATTGACAAGGCTTTTTTTTAATAATAAAGTGTTAAATATCTCGTGTAATTTAGCGAATCGTTTATTGAAGGTCGAAAACAAACACCATGGCTTTTTTCAGTACATTTCCCAGCTCTCAGCACTCCTGCCATGTGACTTCCTACTTCATGCCCTGCCAAGTTTGATCTCGTAGTGCAATACATTGTTGTTACTGCTGGAGTTTAATCCTGAGCCACTCTGTGGCGAAGACGATGGTGATATTTACATTTTGTTTTATGTTCCCTGTTTTAAACAGTGATTCGATTAGCTCGAAGTGCTTTCTGTAATTTCTGTTCTTTTGTGTAATTCCATTTTAATTAGCAGATGAATTAGTTTGGATTCATAAATTCATCACAAAGAGCAACATGCAGTATAATCATGACAATGTTGTGGGTTGTGAGTCCTTCTAAAAAAACAAACAAAAAAAAACACGCACGATGCTATTTTTGCCGAATCACCCACCCCGGTCTATACTGGCCAAAGCTGGAGCAGCTGGCTCGTGTCTCGGCTGTCCCACATTAGTCTCAACCTCGCAGATTGACGGCTGCCAGGTCACACGGGAGTTGTGTAAACGCGGACTAAATCGAACCTCAATTTTATTCAGAATTCTGGTTACCATCTTTCATGCAGCAGATAATCTCCCGTATGTTTTGATCTCAAATTAGGTTTCCAAGCAGTCATGTGCCAAGGGCTCAGTGTAATTCCCATGGCCACTCGAGATGTTAAGTAACTTATTAAAGCGATTTCTTTCCCGGCATCGGGCCTAATTAAACAAACCCTCCTCACCTTCAGCCCTGCTGTATTACAGCTGAGCCGGAACAGCCGGGATGGAGGCTTTACTCTGCTGGGTGTGAATGTTCAGAGCTATCTTCATCGTACTTTAAAACCCCATGGTGCTTGTTTGCTGCTCTTTAAACGTCCCGTTGAAGGGGATTTAATGAAATGTACCAAGTTATGCCTCTGCACTGTCACTGTAAGGGGAAATGAATTAACGTGGCTTGTTTCTTTTACAAAGCAGTTTTTGAAAGAACGGGGTTCTTGTAGTTGGTGCAAACAATTATGAGGAGCCAAGGATTATTTTAGAGGTTTGAAAAATAACATGGGAAAGTAATTTTCACACTTAAACAAGTATGCGTGAATATAGTCTGCTGATATGTACATTCGTGGTCCAGAAGGGTGTGTGAAACAGTTTTATTTATAAATGCAACGATCGATTGGCCGGTGACCGGAACTGGAGTTTTTAGTGTCACGTGGCAGGAGTGATGAGCGCTGGGAAATGTAGTGAGGAAAAAGCAGTTATCATTTTTGCTTTTTCACTTTCAATACGTAATTCAGTAAATTAACGTTTATTTTACAATGATCTTGTATGGTAATGAATTTGCCCAACTTTAGTTTAGTTCAAACAGGTTTAAGGTTCGTTTGGCACGTGGCTGCACCGTGTTTAATGTAGGTCACACTGAATTATACACTCCTCACAAAAACTAGGGGATGTTTCGACTTCAGAAGGTAAGATGCTCTTATTTTCTGATCAAAGACCGAGCACTCTGATCAAGTGTCCTTTCTTTGTATGCTTTGTGTGTGTAGATGACCGAGCAGAGGAAAAACAAGCAGAGGATGGGTTTCCTGGGTCCACCGCACGTGAACAATCATATGCCAGCTGCACAATGAGAGGAGGACCCACACATACGCACTCACACACACATTGAGCTTCACACCATGTTCCTATCACCCCTTCCAAAGGCATCTCATACCACCTTTTATCAAAGTGCTGGAGAACTGCCTGAGCTCTATTTGGCTTGCACAGGGTGAATCCGTAGCAGTGTTTGGATTCCCCAGCTGTGGACCTCAGTGTTTCGATCCAGTATTGCTATAGAGAGCAGAACAGCCGACTGGAGCCTGGTCTCCGTCGTGGAAAAGCTGTCTGTGAAATTTTAATGGTTAAGTATTATGTTTTAACTGCCATTCCAATTTACTTGCAGTCTACGTATCGGGTATTTTGACTCACAGGGGGTGAGGGCTGCTTTCGATTGTAGAACTGCTGACTAAAACGACTTTGCATGCACTTCAAAACTGGAAAGACATCTCATCTCGGTAGATCGCGTCGACCAAAGCAGACGCCTCGTTCTGTTGGCTGTAGCGAGGAGCAGTAAGACGCGGTCTAGAAATGGGAAAACGTTTCTGGATCTGGAGCGTAAAACCCATTGCCTTAAGTCTTTGCACTTTTCCTATATCCATCCACTTGTAATCCATAACATGGGTGCAACATCTCAAGCTTTGGAAGAGCATTGTTCTGTTTGTTCTGTTCAGTCAGAGGTGTATTTGAGCTCTTGAAGTCTTTTTATGGGTCACGGAACACTACTAAGATAAATCATAATGTTGGTATTTTTATGTATGCACCTGCCAGTTCTTTTACCGTCACATTTATTTCGGTTTATCTTCTTATAGCCTTCAGGAACTCAGTGTTGTGATTGTTACAGTCTGGTTTGGATGAACAGTTTTGCCAAAGGATAGATGTTTATTTTGAACCCAAGCACTCGTGTCCATGTGGACTTGACTAGAACCTTAGTGAGGACGGGCAACTCTGGTGCAACCTGTACTCTATCTACTATGCAGTATATAATGAAGTCATTGGTGGTACTAATTGCATGAGACATGCCAGTGACTTGGAAGTGAATTTGGTCCCACCCTAAAAAGTCTTAATTCCCCCTCTCATTAAAGACAAATTTCAGACATCAGACACGTCTTTAGAACGTCACGTCAGGATACTACCATTGGTTTGTATGTCAATTTTAACTGTTTTTTTTTTACCTACACTGTGCCTGCGTCAAATGGACCTTATTTTAAATGATGTACATTAAATAATAGAGAAACTTGTGTGTGATTGTGACGTGTGAATATATTGGGTGAGAACTTACTTTGGTCCCGCTGAGTAACTTGTGCTCTTAAACTATAAATTCGTTGCGACAGCAGTACCACTAACACACAGTGTGAGAAACTGAGATATTACTTTTTTTCGGATTTGCACAAGTGACTCCTCAGGAATGAAAGTATGTGCTTTTTCTTCTGTTCAAATTCATCCAAAAGGATGCCGAGTATTTTATGTGGTCTTCGTGAGGTAATAAATGTTTATATGAACGTGCCGGACTATCATTTGGCTCGTTACACTCTGCAAACCATCCGTACAAACGCACCTAGAAAGTGACTCGCGTTTGATCATGTGATATTTACCCCCACCTAAGCTTTTATGGCCGTAAGTTCCATCTCTCGTGGTTAACGATTAACACCAGTCAATGTAGGACTGCTCTGAACCGGTCTAAAGGAGGAACGTGCAGTTTAGCTAAATGACCACATCAGAAGCAAATGAAGAATGGGAACATCTCATTGTTTTCTGGAATTAATACAAACACAAAGGACTCGCATTTAAGCTTTACGTCCACAATTATGGGAATTAACTCCATTTCCAGTACCACTATAGCCGACACCAGTGTGACATTCAACTGATTCAATCTTCACACCCCTATAGTCCAGTACAATGAGCACCAGTACCTTATTCACTCTATCACCACTGCCCTATAATCCAGTACCTTATTCACTCTATCACTACTGCCCTGTAATCCAGTACCTTATTCACTGTATCACCACTGCTCTATAATCCAGTACCTTATTCACTCTATCACCACTGCCCTGTAATCCAGTACCTTATTCACTGTATCACCACTGCCCTGTAGTCCAGTACCTTATTCACTCTATCACCACTGCCCTGTAATCCAGTACCTTATTCACTCTATCACCACTGCCCTGTAATCCAGTACCTTATTCACTCTATCACCACTGCCCTGTAATCCAGTACCTTATTCACTCTATCACCACTGCCCTGTAAT
>JAUZST010015261.1:0-10281 GCA_034779995.1 Parotocinclus haroldoi | reverse complement strand
AGCACGCATAACAACGGAGTTTCTTACACATAAGCACAGCCACAGCACTGTCAACTGCTAGGCCAAACAAAGTCGCACAGTAATATATACTGCTCACAAAACGTGTTTGTTCCATCGTATTGAAGTATCCCCTAACTTTTGTAAGCAGTATGTTTGGTTACACAGCCTTTAGCTTTAATCAGCGTGGAATTTAGCGCATTTAGCGTGGAATTGTTTCAACAAACTTGTGTACCTTCACAATGTTTATTTCCGTCCAGATTTATGTTCATTTATATATATTTTACTTTATATTATGTATGTTTGCACTGCGAAGGAAGTGGCTTTTAATCTCATTGTACATGTGTATGATGACAATAAAGGTATTCTATTCTATTCTATTCTATTCTATTCTATTCTATTCTATGTTGTCATGTAAATAAAAAAATCAGTTTATGGTATAACTTGGTCATACAGATACTCAACTCACTTCATTTTATTGCCAAAACATGTTGCTCAGTAGATCTAACCAATAACCAACCCAAGATCTTAATACAATAAAGGCATGTACAGTGGTGCATGTACAAACACGTACATAGTCTGTAGGGATGAATGTTGCATGTTACATGCATAAACATTGGGTGGAGGGATGGTCTTGGAAAGCTGGATGTATTTACACGTGTATATAATGTGACTACAATGCATCTACAACCACTTCCTGAAGTGGCATTCCCATGTGGTTTAGCACTAACTGGATACAATCTTGATACTCAAGCCAAATTAAATTACCTAGTGTAAACTCGCCTGGACTGTATTCTATCCAGACAAAATGTCACCTGTAACTAAAAGATACGAGTTAGCATGTAATACCCTATAAACTAGGATTTTTTGCTACTTCTGGTAGACCCATATGACTGTATGCTTTGATACACATGCAAATGCAGCTACTTACTTTACACCTTTGGCATATTTAAATGCAATCCCTCCACACATCAAACGAGACATTCATGCCCTCCCATCATGAACCCTCAAACTTCTTTAATATTCTGCCAATAAAGGCAACTGACGTCATAGGTAAGGCATTACATATGTGGTACAAATACTCTGTACAGATGTGCATAATTGTGTTCAGGACGGTTCTCTAAATCTGACAGTCCATGGACTGCAGTGGTTTGGTTTTCTGGCACAGTTGACAATTCCAGTATGGTTTCTTGGCAGTAAAAGTTTCTGTTTCGGTTTCGTGGCATTTTGAGCACATCTTATGGTGTGTTATGCAATGTTGCGGTACCTTAGCCCTTACAGATATTCACAAGAAATTATTTGCTAACCCAAGTTTTTTCCCCCCAAAAATGTTATGGTTTGTATTGCAAAATAATGGGGATTTTTCATTTCAGTGAGCATATACTGGACAGTGCTTCCTGTTTTTTGGACCTTGTGCATCCATGCATAAATAGTAAAGCAAAAACATTTCCACGTTCCCCACATTCCCAGATGTATTGGATCACAGTAATCCCTGGACGTCGTTCGACCTGTATTAAAGGGCTATAAAAAACATGATTGATGGATGTAGTAAGACTACTGAAGAAACCAATTAAAGAGTTTAATTTAAATAATGAAATATTTAGGACAGACATGAAAGGATTGATTGTTTTTAACTGGCTTAATGGTTTCTTAATTATATGTAACTTAATATTATTCTTCTACCTGTAGATGGATATATGTTTTTTGTTAAGGCAGTAGCTCTTCCAAAATCCATTTAGTCAATTCAGATGTTCAAATAATTAAACATTTATTAAAACAACAGTAATATTAAGTGAAATAAATAAAAAATATCGTAATATGTTTAACTGACTTGTGCTAAAAATACCTTTTGGTAAAGACAAGAATTTTTTCCTAATTAAAGTTATTAGATGTATTTACTAGATTATGAAAAGCATTAATCTGCCAACGAAATTAGATTTAAATTTCCATGACTGCTACTTTTGGTTTAATCTTTTTAGTTGGAATTTTATCAGAAGCCAATTGTCCTCTGGCTGGGGTTGCAGCTAATTTGATCTGTTAATATTTCCTAGTGTGAAAATAATATTTAAATTATTATTTTTTTCTCCTGTCAGACACCGTTGTCCTAAACCTACCTGGTCAAAACTCCCACTCATAAATCTCTAGTGACATCCTCTATCTAATATTTAAATGCTTCATGAGCTCTAGCATTTCTATTTTGCATATGCTCTGTCCTCTCAATTCCGCATGCAATTTTAAGTTTTTACAAAAGCCACTATCACAGACAGAATTGTGAGAATAGTTGCAGACATAATGTGAGTTTCATCTTCTTCATATAACCATACAAAGCACAAAGGTTCGTGGACACTTGCAAGAATACAAACTGATTAGTGAAACATAGAAAGCCAACTATACAGTACAGTCACTAGGTGCACCTTGGAATATTGTGAAATCATGCTGGGATCATCAGATTTTGCACTTGAGTCAATGCTAGCTTGAGTACTGACTGTCATTAAAGAAATAAAGGTGAAACATACCATATGCCAATAAATTCTTAAAATTTGAAAATATTCATTCAATTTAAATTGTCATGAAGTGTGGATTGGAAGCCCCACTGAAGTTTGGATTGGAAAGATTGGAACACTTGATTTCAGAGTAGTTTGTCCTTGGCTATGTGGTTTCGTCCCACACCCCAAACATGGTGTTAGGTTAACTGATCGGTCTGGGAATGTGAGTACTAGTATCAACTTAACCTTGTTCCTGTTGCAAATAGAAAATGGTGCTGAAAGCAACGTTAAATAAAATATGCCCAATGGTCATGGTGCTCATAATAACATTGTAATAAGCTAAAATGTTTGGGTTTTATTTCACTTGAAAATACCAAAACAGAAATAATTTGGACATATTTAGACAATATGTAGTGACTGAATCCTGGACATGGTGCTAAATTAGCAAATAACACACATCTTTATGATTTCCATTTTTACATTACGTAGAATACCAAAAACATTATTAGGTCACTGTGTTTAGTCAAAACACAGTTAGTATACATATATACTTGTCCTCTTAAACTGGGAAAAAGAAACGTATGATCAAAATGAATTTATTCTTGTCATAACTGCAAAACAAATCTTGGTTAGCTTCCACATCACTCAACACTGGTAAAGTCACAGTGACCTGGTGGAAAGCAATTTCTGAAGCCACAAATATCGCTTATACAACTTAAGCTTGAAGTAATCATTATAACAATGAATGGTAAAGTTATAAAGTAATACAGTCAACCTGCATAATCATTTAGGCTGTTTACCATTTAATGACCTTAAACAGTCACATGCTTTTATATATTTTGCTGCAGTACAACGAAATAGTTTATGATAAATAGCTTTAACAATAATGAAATAATAATAATAAACAATAATTAAGTGGAACAATTATATTAAGAAGTTGAATTGAGAACCATGAACAATCATAGAAAAAGCAACACACAGTGTGCCCATAAAGTGGGCAAGACAAGTGTGTCCTTTAACAAGAAATCTAAAGACATATTCGGTATATGGGGTTATATCAGAGTCAATCAAATATGATTCAAATTCAGGTTTCTTATGCATATAGCAAGATTAATGGCTACTATCGTTGTTCCAATCTGATTTAACCTTGCCTTGCTATGTGCAAATGCAAAGATCAGGCATAATATTATGACCACGTCCTTGTTTCTACATTGATTGTCCAGTTTATCAGTTTCACTTGCCAAATAAGAAGTCAGTTGTTACAGACAAAGTTACACAATTACATAATTACAGAATGAAGTCCATGTGTCTGTCTGTCTGTGTCTGTCTGTCTCTCTCTTTATATATACACACACACACACACACATACACACACACACACACACACACACACACACACACACACACACACACAATGGTATGTCAAGGTGAATGACGCTATCGACATTAGTGGTCATTTCAGCAACACGCACAAGGTTACATCTACACACAGTTATTAGGAACTAGAAATATACACACACAAGTCAGTGCCAATTTGGGTTAATCCATTAACCTAAAGGAAAGACAGACACAGGGATCACAAGCAAACCCTGGAATTGAACCTTGTCGTGAGGCAGCGGTGCTACCCACCAAACCACCGTGCTGCCCGCTCCAGCTGGTAGATGTAAAATGAGACGAGCTCATGAGAGACTTGCGCTCATCTGTTGTTGCACAGTTTGTGTTAGTCTGTGTCCTCTAGACCTTCATCAGGATGATGGTGATTTTAAGTGAAATATTCAGTTTAGCAGTGACTGAGGTGTTTAAAAACTCCATTTAGCACTGCTGTGTCTGATCCAATCGTACCAGCACACACTAACATACCACCAACAGATCAGTGTCACTACAAACTACAAAGTGCTTCTATAAGGTTTAGTGAAACTGAACAACTGGACAAGAAGTGTAGGAACAATGAGGTGGTCATAATAGCTTTAGAGTTTCAAAGGAAATAGTTACAAAAGATTTCTCTCTTTTTTGTCTCTCTTGTTTGGTATTCATATGCATGAGAGCTCAAGCACTGTGCATGTATTCCTAACATCTCTCCCTTACAATCGATAGAGCTGGCCCCATCACATGCCTCTCTCAACCCATTTAGAAGGTCCCTTGATATCACACCTCAGGAATGGCGTGATCCATCAGAGATTTCACGATGCTGCTGCACATCCTGCAGAGATAACAAGTAAGGCAATTAAAAGAAATAAATTCAAATTCAAAACTTTAGTTAAAAAGTTTTAATTAAAATGTCCACCAAATTGTTGGTGGTTATATACTGATGACATGTGCTAAATTTTTATATGGTCGAGAACGTTCTTCAAACTTTCGTCGTTTTGTGAGAAGGTACTACAGAGGACAGGCTATGGTTGCGCTATGTAACTGTTCTTGATTATGTCAAGTAAAATATCATCTTGCCAAATAGGGGAGAGTCAGCAAATATGATTCCCATGTAAAGATTGGTATTGAAAAGAAATACATTACACATTCTCCGTTATCTTTCCTTGTGAGGATTGCAGTACATACTTATATATGATGGAGGATACAGTATACATACTGTGGTGATTTACAATTTGTGAACAAAAGAATCGTCTATATTTCTGCATAAATATATGACCTACAACATTATCAGACGTCCTAAATCTAGATAAAGAGAAACAAATTCAACAAATGGTTTGTTATGGTAAATGGTGAATGTATGTCAATCTTTAGGATTAGAAGTTAATTTGAAGATGAAATGAGAAAATGTGAATTTCAGTGTTTTCAGTCAGTGGGATAACAATGAAAACAGCCAAGTATTCTAAAGCCATTGCACACCATCTTTTGTTAGGTTGATACCAGGCCACCATCCTATTTGACTGTGTGATATTTTCCATTTAAATGCAAAGCATTTAAGTAGTACTGTGAAATAATAATGTAATGATTCACTTTTGTTTACCAACAGATTCACATTATTGGGTTAGATCCCGACTTTTACTTTTTGGAGTTTACATGTCCTCCCGTGTGGGTTCACACCAGCTGCTCCGGTTTGCTCTCACATCCCAAAGACATGCATTAGTTTAAATGATCATTTTTGCAATTCTAACATTTTGGCTCATCAGCTACATTTGAGGCAAACCACAATTTATCTCCATTACCTTTTCATCATATGTTCATAGATGACAACTGGCATCACAGTCACGGTCACAACATTCCCACAAGAATTAAGAATATCTGACACTTGAGGGTCCTGACAAAGCAAAAGAGAAAGAGATAGCCAATAACAGATCCAGTAGAATTTGTGTAATATTACAAATATCTTATATTTGGCTCTTCAACAGAGTGTTTTTGACCGCTCTAAACACTCTGGAACAGGTCTTCCATAGGGGTAATAAAAATATCTCATTGAGATAACAACGAGGGTGGTTTTAACACAGTGAATGTACATTCAGTGTGCATTCAAAACAAGGAGCAAAATGCAGACTAATGATTAAAAGAAGGTACCTTTAATCCGATAACGTTCTGTCCATTGATCTCACAGATCTGATGTTCAGTGAGCAATCCATTACGTGCTGCAGAGCTGTCCTTCACAATAGAGGTGATTTTGCCTTTCTTGAATATGAAACCAAGCTGGCCATTCATGTCCTTATGCAGAGTCACAGTGCGCTCCAGTGGTCTGCGCAGAGATACACACCAGAAACTGAAGTCTTGTTTCAGTATCATTTTGACCATTTCGTAAAATCATGTTCTCATAGACTTGCCACTGCCATTATCCCACGTTCAGACCTGAATTGTGTTTTTTGGACCATAAGTGTAGGTCATTAGATGAGCAATGAGCAATCTTTAGATGAGACCAAAGGGTACTGGTAACATGAGTTTTCAAAACAAAATTGTAAATTGAATGCCTGAACAATGTTTAATTTGTTTTCTGCAATTCTGACAATACCCAACTGATGCAAGCCTAACATGAACTAACAAGTACTGACGCAAACAGACACTGCTAGAAGTGCCAACAAAGACTGAACAGAAAATAAACAGAGATGCTAATAAAACAGTGACACTAATGGCTAAAACACAGACACATGGACAAAAGTTAAAAAGCAGACAGGGGCACTGTTAAACCACATAGATAAGAGCTATGGGATAACAGCACAGAAACATGCCCAAGAGTGAGGGTTTAAAAAGGCAGGGAACAGCAAGCTGTAAGGGAACGGCCTGCTGTGGAAGGAGGAAAGGTTGCAGGGGAGCCATGTAGGATGATGTGACTTACCAGAACATACCATTGTGACAAAAACCTTTTTTTTTAACTAAACAGGTTCTGGATTGTAGGTAAATCAGGTTTTCCGCTATAAAGGAAAACACCGGAAGCCAAATTCATATATGAAAATATCAGGTAATACATGACCGCAACAGCAGGATCTACAACGGTCATATTTTCACTGTGAGGCTTGTTATGGGGCTTTGTACAGTCCATTACCATCTGTACAGTAAAGTACACTAAAGGGCAGCATGTAAATATCTCAGAACATTATAAGGACATGTACTGGATTTCTGAAGTCTAAAGTCATACAAACCAAATGATTTGTGTATTATCACAAGTTTTATGTGAGTAAACTAGACTTATTCATGTTGTCATTTCAATTATCCGGAAAGCAAATGTCCTGGTCAAGTTGGTTTGGCATTATGAATCTCTGATAAACTTCTCTGCCTTTTTTCATTCTACATTGCAAGAGGAAGACGAGGATGAAAGTGCTTGTGGATAAAATGACTATACAATATGTGTAGCGTATCTGTATACCTGTCTCTTATAGCCAGTGTGATTCTCTCTGCACTAGCATTTTTGAGAACCTTGTGGGCATGATCACTGCTCCAGCCAGCACAGGACTCTCCGTTGATCTGCAGAATCTGATCCCCAAAGCGAAGCCCCCCTAATGCTGCTGGAGTGTTCGCCTGCACGAGCTGTGCAAACAACCCCTGAATAAAAAATGAATAAAGACAACATTATCAACAAACACACATCAACAGTTCAACACAATTGTATTTTCAGTTTAATGCTAAATCTGGGTAACGGGTTGTATTTCTCCAGAAGACTGCCAACATGCAGTCAGTTACCAATTTAAGTTCACTGTCTATATTACCAGCTGTACACACAACATTCTTACTTCCCACTTTACTAAAAACACCATGCTCCTTCTGTGTATGAACTTCTCAGATAAGCATGGTTTCTTTATGGCATATATGTACTTAGTGAAATCTTCTTTATATGTGGCTGTGGCGAGTAGAGGCGTATTTGTAAGTCTACGGTATACTGCCCATAGTTCATCTGTTGCTCTTCACAATTTGTCAGACCCCACTTCCCATCTGTCAGCATGTGATAACTGCTGAGCTCACAGTGTTTGACTAATGGACCGTTTCCAGCACAGCAGTGACAACCCGAATGATAACATATTTGTTCCACTTGTGGCGAAATATTTTTTTTTTAAAAAGACAAAGCCGTTCTATTGGAGTTTTTAAATACAGCAAAATATAACATTCACGTGATTAGATACAGTATGTGTAAGGAATCAATGTTTATACATTCTTTTACATTGTCTATGGCTTTGAGACGGAGGCCGATCTTGCCGTCCATGTCTTTGCAGAGTATCACTTCTCTGACACCCTGCCGAATCTCAGCTCTCTTCACTCCCACGTCATTGCCAGTTATGGGGGCTGCTGCCCAGCCATAAGAGTGGACACTCAGAGCCTATGAAACACAACAGAAAATGCACTGGTTAATACACTTGCAATTGCATATGCACGCATTCTATAGCATATGTGTAAATGAATATACCTACACACATTTATATTAGGATATGAAACAATTAAAAAAAGACTTACACCACTGCTTTGCCCAGGGACTGTACACAAGGATTTCACAGTATCAAGACTGAGATTCAGGCCCATGAATTCACTCAGCTCAGGATATAAACTGCCAGTGGTACCTGTCCATTAACACACATGTATCAGACATCACACACGTGTTTTTTTAAATTTTTTTTATTAAGATGCATGAACAGCGGTGTTCAGTGACTGACCGGTTCCACTATCCACAATTTTTGACCCATTGTGGGATGGGCTAGATGGAGAGTGAGCAGAGTCCATCAGGGCCAGAGCTTTGGATGGGCTGGATGTAGGAACATTGTGTGCCTGCAAAAAAAAATTGTGACATTAGCATCTGTCTCTTGTGGCCTGAACATCAGAACATTCTTTTGTGTTATTTATCCTTATGTGGTACCTCATGAGACTCTAGACCTGCACAGAACAGATTTTGCAGCTTCTGCCATTGCCCAGATATGGACATGCTTGTAATGTAAACGCATGGCCATAATTAACACAATATGAACACAACTTGAGTTACAGCTTTTAGAGCTTAATGCTTTTGGTGTGTGTTTTATTCAAAGTGAAAGAAAATAATTAAGGCTGCATTGCAGATGTTCCATGTGATTAAGTGTAATTAGAATTGGTACAATTATGATCTCCTTAACTGAAGGTATTTTGTTTTCAGATTGTTGTCAAGTTGCTGATTCATAAAGTATATGGAATAAATTACACCATGGTTTACAGATATTGTAAAATAACCACACCACTAAATAATTTATTATTTTGAACAGAATGACAAAAGCAGTGACATATAAACAACACTCTATGAAAATGGCTACATGAAGCTTTCATTAATTTAAAAAAATGGTTTATTGTCTGAATTTTTATGATGTAATTCAAGTGATCTAAAATATCGGCAGACCTCCTTGACCCTTGTGGGATTCCAAAGCAGACTGCTCATTTACAGCCTGTTGTGCCATGCCTGTTTTTACCCTCACTTCCCATCACTTCCATGCCAGGTGTTTTTTGCATGCATCACTGGTTCCTGCTTTCCAGTTTGTTGGTTCATGTCCATGTTTCTGTGAATTTGTCTCTCCAGTTATCCTGGATGTGTTCCATTTTAGTTGTGATTCTCTTTTTAGCATCTGTTTGTATTAGCGATTGTCAGTGGGATCACACTAGGTTAGATAGCACTATATTGGATAGCTGTCTTAGATTGCCTGTTTTGCTGTATCCATGCACGTTAGTATTGTTGTATTTAGCATTATCTGTGTATCTTGTGATGTTCATAATATTTGCTTGTTTTCCTCTACTGTCTCTTCCTTTACCATGTTTACCTCATCTTACACTTTGTCCGCTGTAAATAAAACTTTTCACACTTGCATGTATGTCCACCTCCATTTTCCCCTCTGTTCCCAAACAATGACAATGCCCTAGTTTATTATTAATGCTGACAAACCTTTATGTGTCCTGTGCTGATATTAAAAATTGATGTCACTGGTGCCATAATTGTGCACAACCCTTTCACCAAACAGGAAATGATAGACGTGGTCACATCACTAAGACAGCACTAATATTGCTATTGTATTCACTTATTATCTGATCACTGAAAGTGGACGTATAGAATACTATTCTATAATATATTCTATAAAGAAATGTTTTATATACCTGTGCAGCGAGTTCTGAATACTCTAATATGTTTTATGATTTATTTCAGCATTTAAAATTATGCCGGCTGTAATAAGGCACGAAGTAAAACACACCTGAATTAATTTATCCACCTTCATATCTTCTAAAGATGGATACAGTGACATGGTTGCTCTTCTGTCTCAGTGTCAATGTATCAGTTACCTGAAAGGACGGACACACACACACACACACACACACACACACACACACACACACACACACACACACACACACACACACACAC
>JAUZST010015260.1:0-10281 GCA_034779995.1 Parotocinclus haroldoi | reverse complement strand
GAATCATTTTTTCTCAGCCTCTCAGTCTTTATAACGATCCTGCAGCTTTAGCCACTGTGGTTCTGGACCTCCTGAAGAAACTTTTGCAGGTCCTGACAACAACCATGAAGGGGATTTGAACACTGTTCTCCCCTCAATCAACGCTCACACCATTATGTTTACTTTATTGTGTTTAGGGAGATTTATTATGATATTCTGTAGTACAGGATTAATGATCCTTCAAAATTAAGATTTTTAAGATTTTAATGGTATAGTGGAATATTTACATGATATTCATTATATGTTTGTATAAAATTGTAAGTTTGCCCAGGTAAAAATTTAAATGTATAAGGTATTATGTATGGTGTTTTAATGTTGTACAGCTACATTTATAAGATATATAAAGTATATTTTATAACATGATGTTGAGCAGGTAAGTATAATGTTTAATTTTATATGCTATAAAAGAGGATAATGTTTATATTTGATTGTATAATCTTGCTTTAAAATATATATGAGCTTGTTAAAGTTTTAAAAATATAGTAGAATATTACTATTGAGAATTGTCTAGGAAAGAATTGTGTTAATGTTATTTTAAAATGATGTAGTGTTTATAAGATTGTATTATTTCTTAGGAATACGGTTTTTAAGATAGCATATTGAATAAGAGTTTAACGTTTATGACAATACATGTTTTTCAGAACAGTGTGATGTATTAATGACTTTGATGTAGTATAAAATGTAATAGTTTGAGTTTTTTTGTTGTATGAGACAATATTTAAAATAAAGGTTTTTATGCTAAAAATTCTTGATTTCTTGAAGTTATTTCCAGACATGAAGAACACAGCATCATATAGAGTTACACAAGTACCCTACAAACATTAAAGAAGAATCCATTCCTTGCTGATTTATTAGTTACTGAATGCCATAAAAATCACTCTTGACTAATTGTGAAAAAAGGTGATAACGGTTTTTATTGGACAACCTTTAGCTTTGATTACAGCACACATTTACTGTGTCATCGTTTCCACAAGGTTCTGCAATATCACAACATTTGTTTTATTTATATCTTGCATTAATTCTTCCCCAAAATCTTGTATTGATGGTGGAAGATTTGGACCACTGCATAAAGTCTTCTCCAGCACATCCCAAAGATTCTCATTGGGGTTCCAGGTCTGGACTCTGTGGTGTCCAATCCATGTGTAAAAATGTTTCATGCTGCCAGATCCACTCTTTCAATTTGAGCCTGATAAATCCTGCAATTGTCATCTTGGAATATGTCTATGCCATCAGGGAAAGAATGGGGTAAAAGAATCTAGTCCCGATTTAGAGCTAATTAAACAGACATCAGCACTAGTGCCTTCTTTGACACAATGGTGGCATCTGCCATTTTTTTTACTGAGTGGTCTGTTGGGGTGGCGGCATCTCGACGGCAGACAAGAAAAGACTGGACAAACTCATAAAGAGGGCCAGCTCTGTCCTGAGAAGCCCCTTAGACCCAGTGCAGGTGGTTGGAGACAGAAGGATGTTAGCCTAGCTGACATCCATGGCATCCACGCTGGAGAATGACTCCCACCCCATGCATAAGACTCTAGCAGCACTGGGAAGCTCCTTCAGCAACAGGCTGCTTTACCCCAAGTGTGTGAAGGAGCGGTATCGCAGGTCCTTCCTTCCTGCTAAATTTTTATTATTCATATTGTACATACTGTACAGTTTATTTGTCTATTTTTTGTACTGAGCGACTTGCTATCCCTTGCTGCTATAACACAGTGAATTTCCCCACTGTGGGACTAATAAAGAATCTTATCTTATCTTATCTTATCTTATCTTAGCTAGAAGGTTGCTGAATATGAATGGATAATTTGATGAGCATTGAGTCTTATGCCTACAAGCTTATCGTCAAAGAAAGTCATGAAGTCATTACTGTTAAAATCATGCTGAACTTCAGAATCAGCTTCTGTGAAGTTTTTAGTTAAACAAATCTCTATGATTGAAGACAAATACAGTGATTTGGTAAGGGCATGTTAATACTCTGCCTTGCCAATCCCCCAAGCGATCTTAAATACATCCAATTTATTATGTCATCACTTGCATTCTAAACTGCGAGCTCTTTGCTTTAAAGTATGGGTGTGGTCATTGTACCAAGGTGCTAGTCTTTTTTTCTCCAATACATGTGACCCTAGCAGGAGCAACTATATCAAGGGTTATGCAAAATACACATTCTAACTGGCTGGTTGTAAGGTCAAGGTTATCGGGCTCCATAAGTTTATTAAATGTTAGGTCTTTGAGGTTATTAATAAATGCAGCTGAAGTATTAGGAGTAATTGGTGCAATTAAAAGAAGCTTGGTGCAATTAGAATGGAGTAGGTGACTTTTATTTAAGAGATATAGCTCAAAAAGAGATTGTGATCAGAAATCACCTCACTTTGTGGCAAAACATCTAGATACTATCTATGTTAGATCTGTATTAGATCTAAAGTATGATAACAACGATGGGTCGATCCCATCAGATTCCAAGTGATACTCATGGATTCAAAAATGGACCCAAAAGCAATTTTAAATGGATTCTGCTCATTTTCAAAGTAAATGATAAAATGATCTACAATTAAAGCCTTATCTGTTGAAATTACTAAGCAGGAAAGAAACTTAGTAGCCTGGAGGGTGATAAATAGTGATGAGCTGAAAACAGTATGATTTAGATTTACATAAAGATGGATCAGTCACATTAAGAATCATATGAATTAGCCTTATAATAGGATTAATAGCTATGCCTCCTCCACAACCATTAAGACGAGGGCGTTGACCATAACCGTACCCAGGAAGGGGAGACTTAATTTAAGGCTAAATATTCATCTCTTAAAGTTTCAGACAGAATGTTTGTGTTTATCAGTGACTAATTAATTCACAATCACTCTAATGTTAAGTAATCCTAGCTTTAGATGAAGATTGTTATTTATACAGGAGCTATTTGTGTTTATCCTAATGAGATTATTAACACAGACTTTTTGAGTGCATTTAGATTTAGGACAGATGCGGGTAACAGACACAATTCTAATAACATTAGATCTGGGGTGACGGTGCATGGCTAACAGCAGACAGTTGGTTAAGCCTAATTGTCTGCTGCCTGACCCCTGCTCTGGATAGTCAGCCCCTAACAAATTCTGCCATAAGACCTGAGTACCTGAATATACTGATCAACCAGGTTATTCCATCAATGGATTTTTTCCCTGATGGCATGGACATGTTTATGATAATGCCAGGATTTATCGGGCTCAAATTGTGAAAGAGTGGTTCTGGCAGCATGAAACAATTTTTACACATGGATTGGAGTCCAGACCTGAAACCCATTGAGAATTTTTGGGATGTGCTGGAGAAGACTTTGTGCAGTGCTCCAAATCTCAATTCATCAATACAAGATCTTGATGAAGTATCAATGCAATAAATAAATAAAATAAATGTTGTAAATGAAGTCATTCCAAATGTTGTGACAAAACCTTGTTGAAATGATGCCACAGGAAATGTGTGCTGTAATCAAAGCTAAATGTTGGCCACTGAAAAACTAGAGTGTTATCACCTTTTTTGCCAGGAAGTGTTTTTTCATGCATTTTTATATTTTTTTCCACAATTAGTCGAGTGAATATCTTTTTTAACAGATATGGCATTCAGTAACTGATGTTTAAATCAGAAAGGAATGGATTCTTCTTTAGAGTATATACTTGTGTAACTCTATATGATGCTGTATTTTACACATCTGCATAGAAATAAAAATGTTTAGCACAAACTAAATACACTACTCATTCATTAACACAATATTTTCCTATACAATACTCAATAATGTCATACTATATTTTTAAAATTTCTCCTACCATCTCATATATATTTTAATGCAAGATTATAAAATAAAATATAAACATTATCTTTTTTAAATCGTATACAAGTAAACATTAAACTTACCGGCTTAACATCATGCTATAAAATAGACCTTATATATCTTATAAATGTAGATGTGCATCTTTACAACACCATACACATATACATACATTCTGTGTAATACCTTATATATTTCATAATTTACCTGGACAAACTTTAAACCAAAACTTTATACTCACATATAATGCATATTATATACAATTAATTATTATATAATTATATAAATGTTTTAAATATAAAACATTTATTTTATTTTAAAATCTTAAAAGTCTTCCAAAATAGACCACTAACACTATACTACAGAATTATATATTCTATCTTTCTAAACACACTAAAGTAAAATATAATGGTGAGTGAGGGTTGACTGAGGAAAGAAACAGTATTCAAACTCCCTTCATGGTCTTCATCAGGACCCGTATTTGCTCCTTCAGGAGGTCCAGCACCACAGTTGCTTAAGCTGCTGGATCACTGTACTGATTGAGAGACAGAGATAAAAAGGAGTTCCAGAGGGTCCAGAGCAGCCTTGTGCCAGGGGCCAGCAACAGCGCCTATGGGAGCCGGGTTACCGTGAACGAGCCCGTAAAAAGGACAAGAAAAGGAAAACTGAAAGCAGCCTAAACAGAAAAAATGTAAAAGGACAAAAATGGGGGGAAAAATAAAGGACGGCTTTCAGAGCCGAGGATCGAAACACGGTCAGGTATGACCGTGGATCCTGGGGTCGGCACCGGTAGCGACCCTATAGTGACTTCTAGTGGCCAGGGTCCGGGGACAACCCCCTCCGGGCGCGGACTCAAACTCGAGCCATTCTAGCCGTGGGTCCAGGGAACAGCCCCCTCCAGCCTCGTGTCCCAATCGATTGCCGTGAAGAACCAAAATAAACGTCAGTAGGGACGTAGGGAGAAAAAGAAAACACAATACTAAGGGATAGGGGTAAAACAACGCACCATGGCGAACAACACAAAAGGGCTCGCAGTGTGATTTCAGTCATGACTGAGGCCCCATCATTGTACTGAATCAGAAATAACTAGGTTACTTGAATATTTACTGATATCATCAGATAATGGACGTTGTTCCTTTCTTGTTCTATTTTTAAGTTCATCATTTGACACTATAGATTAAGATATCTTACTGAATAGGTTAGAAAACACAATAGGTATTAAGGTACTGGCACTTTCTTGGTTTAAATCTGGCCTACACTGGTTTTTTTATGTAAACAATTGCTGCTCTAAGCTCTCAAAAGTGAAGTACGTTGCCCCTGTACTTGTTTACTTTAGGCTCAATTATTCAAAAACATGGCATCAGTTTTTACTACTATGCAGATGATACACAGCTGTACATATCAGCTGATTCAAATGATTGCCTTACAGTCAGCAAATTTGAGAATTGTGGTAAGGAAGTAAAAAATGCATGTCATTTAATATCTTTTTACTTAATTCAGACAAAATAGTTAGACCGAAGACTGTGAAAGATAGGTTGGCTATAGCTATTCTAAATCTCGAAGGCTGTTCAGCAACATCAAGTACAGCTGTAAAAAACTTTTTTAACTGTTATGTTTGATTAATTTCTCTCCCCTGATGTGCACTTTAGTAACATCACCCAAATTGCTTTATTTTAGTTACATACTTTTTCTAAACTTAGAAATATCCTTTCTTTTCAAGATGCCGAGAAACTGGTTCAAGCCTTTATGGATGCATGCATGGTTTACTGTAACGCTTTATGTGATGGATGCTCTAGAACTAGAATCCCAATTCCAATAAAGTTGGGACGTTGTGTAAAACATAAATAAAAACAAAATACAATAATTTGCAAATCCTTTTTGACTTATATTCAATTAAATACACTACAAAGACAAGATATTTAATTTTCAAACTGATACATTTTATTATTTTGTTTTGTTGTTGCAAATATTCACTCATTTTGAATTTGATGCCTGCAACATGTTCCAAAAAAGTCAGGGACGGGGCATGTTTACCACTGTGTTACATCATCTTTCCTTTTAATAACACCAAGATCACCCTTTTAACATCAGTAAGCATTTGGGAACTGAGGGCGCTAATTGTTGATGGTTTGTAGGTGCAATTCTTTCTTATTTTTGCTTGATGTACAACTTTATTTTACGTTGTCGTATTTTGCAAAACATAACACCTTAAATGTTGTTCCAAAACATGTTACATACATGTTTCAGCATTAACGGTGCTTTCACAGATGTGCCATGGGCACTAACACACCCCCATACCATCAGAGATGCTTTCCGCTAATAACAATTCAAGCAATCCTTTTCCTCTTTGGCCTGGAGGAGGCGACCTCCATGATTTCCAAAAACAATCTGAAATGTGAACTCGTCAGACCACAGGACACTTTTCCACTTTGCATCAGTCTATCTGAGATGAGCTCGGGACCAGAGAACCCAGTAACTTTTCTGGCTGTTGATATATGGCTTTCGCTTGCATGGTAGAGTTTTAACTTGCACTTGTAGATGAAGCAACCAACTGTGTTTACTGACAGTGCTATTCTGAAGTGTTCCTGAGCCCGTGTGAATCCGTTACAGAATTATGTCAGTGTTTAATGCCGTACCGCCTGAGTGATCGAATGTAATGTAATGTTTTACACAGCATCCCAACTTCACTGGGACTGGGCTTGAAGAAATAGAAAATTTCTAAAAGATCTCTAAACTGGTTACCAGTTAAATTCTGCAATGATTACAACATGCTTCTTGTAACATATAAAGCTCTACATGGCCTGACCCCACATACTGTAATCTAAAAGACTCTAAAAGTCTTATAAACCATCTCTTCTACTTTATACACAAGGTGCAGGAATTCTTTTAGTTCCTTAAATTAAAAAATCACAGCAGGGGGAAAACTTTCTGGTACGTGACCCCCAACTATGGAATAAACTCCACAGTTTAGTTTGAGATTCAGACACTCTCCAAATGTTTAAGTCTATGCTAAAAACATACTTATTTACACAGATTTTTGGTCACAATTTGGATGCAAGTTATTGGATTACTGGGGCCTGAGATCATGTCTGTCAAATAAATTTATGCTGTTCTGGGATTTTGGGTTGGTGTCTTCTTGCCTCATTAGTAGCATCACTCAGGTTTGTTGTTTGTTGGGAAGGTGAGTTGCTAATGTCTAACTTGGCTTTGTTACCTTTTTCTCCTTCTTGCCTTCTTCTGGTAACTCTCTACATCCTTTGGTTGGCAGAGGACAATTAGCCTCCAAGGACTTTCCCACTGTGCACTTAATATCCTAAAGTGACTCTGTGTATCGTATGAAATAATTGTAAATATTTTTTACCTTAAATTATTCAATATTATTTACCTGTAATTATTTACATAGTGTTACTATTAAAACAAACGTAATTATTCAAATTATCATCACCAAGGAGGATGGGTCTCTTTTTGAGTCTTGGTGGTCACAACGTCCTTACAACGTCCTTACAACGTTTAGGGAGTTTTTCCTTTCCACTGTCACCCTAGGCTTGCTCAAAGTTGGAATTGGCCATAGTAAATAATCTAATACTGTAAGGCTGCTTTGAGACAATTGTAAAAAAATGCTATATAAATAAATATAACTGGACTTGACAAGTGGCTTTCTTAAGGCTACAAAGCTATTTAATCCCAATCCTTTGAGTTTCCTTTACATTGTGTGTGAAAATGCTCTTACTTTCAATATTAAACATATCCCTGAGTTCCCTGAGCTATTTTCATTCTACAGTTTGGTTTTACAAAACATTTAAGTGACCACAGAGCATGATAAATTCAAGATGTTTTTCCCCGACCACATGCCTTCCTCGAAGATGATGTTTCTCCACTGTCCTTCCACTTTTTAACCTGATTTTAGTCGTTTCAGCAATCTCTCTAGATGTTTTTTTTTGTTTAATGCATGCCAAAAAATGTGACCCTTCTAAAACAGATTTACATCTTTTCATGTCTTTCGACATGGTTGTTTAACAAATACAAAGCTTCTTACTGCATCAGTTAGGGTTTATTAACTTGTTGCCAGCTGAAACATAATCACCCATGCACTAATTATCCAATGTCAGGCTCTTACTTATTTGCTTACTTAAATCCAGTTGGGGACATTTTTTTGGCCAGGCAGTGTAAGAGAAACTATTTATGCATATTGAAGTGTTACAGTAAGAAATATAAATTTCATGAATTTGGAAGATTATATACCATGCTTTTAAAACTATTATAGAGTAAATCAGTGTAAGAGAAACTCTGAGATTATACAAAGATGTCACTAAACAGATTACAATTACTAACATATTAGGTACTTTTACTGACTGTATCATGCTAACGAATAATACTCCCATCAAAAATATTTAATTACACTGGTCTATATTTGAAATAGTTATTTTTGCTGATTTTACCCAAATGAAAGTTCATTATTCCAAATATGATGTAAAAATATGCAAATTACACAAATAAGAAATCTTTCATTAAATTATTAAAAATTATAAATTTAAATATCATGGGTAAGCAGAAGTTCTGAAGTACCAATTGCACATAATACTTTTGTTTTATGTAATAGAAACAAAAAAACAAGTCTGTTGTCTAACCAAGAGAGCAATAGTTATATACATTTTAATTGTTTAATTGTTAGAGACGTTTTCCTTTTTTTTTCTTTTGGATGCTGTAGAATAATTATGATCAGGTTTGTCATACTATGAAGAACAGTAAGAGTCTGAAATCATGTTTGTGTTCCATCTGCTTTGATATCTAGGTTCCATGATCTTGATGTCTTGGTAGAAGCATTCTCTTTGTTCTTCATTCAAAGCGCCAAGATTGAAGGTAAGTAGTTCGTGGTTAATATATAAATGCAATTTGACACTCATGTTGACTCCCAGTCTTTAAAAAGTAGTCAATACATTTCAAACTAAAAGGTTACCATTTTGCATATGAAATTGTCACAAAAAAAAGGCTGTGTCCTTTTCCGTGGTTTTTATGGCATTGAGGAATTCTCTGTCTTTGATGAGAAGAATAATTTATGGGCCATCAGATATGAAAGCTTTCAACTTTTCATTTGGAAGATTATGACATTTGGTACACAGGCAGTTGAAGCACTCAACAATACCAGTTTGATATGCAATGTGGGGTGCATTCTCAATATTATTTTATCCAGTTTGGAATTTCTCCCTAGTTGGCCATTGTTTCCTTGTATAAATGTCCACTTTGTTATCCAATAAGCACTGATATAACCTTCAGGTCATCACATAACATCTAGCAATGCTCATTATATCAGATTTTTTGGAGAATGATTCTCATGGATTCACATGTTTCTTTCATATTTACAGACATAACATTGAAATAGGAATTCAAGCTATTTATTGCCATTGTAAAGCAGCACACTTTAGACCCTTTGAACTATCGAGAAAAAGCCTACATTCCTCAGATGCATAACTATCAGTTCCCATTGACTCAATAAGTTCTTTATATTTTTGTTAGAATATATAGAATTGGTAACCAGATACAACAGGTTCTTTTCTTATAGTCTTGAACCCGGTAACTCAGCTGTTCTACTGCAAAATGCAAAAAAGCACAACTATAACTCCCACTGGAATAAGCTGGCTTTCACCAAGGTAGGTCAACAGCAGATCAGGTAACCCTCCTCAATCAGAACATCAAAGACAGCTTTTAGGATAAGGAGAAAGCTGGTGTAGTATTTTTGGACATGACAGCTGCATATGACACTGTGTGATACCGTGGACTACAGCTGAAACTGTTGAGGGAAAATCCAGATCGGCACATGATGAGGTTCATTATGGAGATGCTAACAAACCATAGCTTCATTGTACAGACCAGCGATGGCCAGCAGGTCATCCTGTAGGACTCTGTCCTCTCACCAATGTTGTTTAACATCTATATTCATGACCTGCTGGATACAAAATCTACCAATGATGGCTATGCAGACGATATGGCAGTCATGCTTTAATGATCACCACGGAAGGCAGAAAAAGGAAAATGCTTTCAAATGTCTCCAGAAGTGACACCTTCAGCTTAGCATGAGAATGACAGTGTCTTTATCATACCAACTCAATAATCAGAAAACATATATAATATAATTATTTTAATCACAATTATACTGTTTACAAGATCAGTTGATACGTTAAAATGTCTCTTATTCAGATAATGAAATGTCCCCTAATATTTGTGAGTATTTTATATAATTTAAAAAATAGCTGTATAATATATTAATATAAAACAATTTTAACACCTTAGCATCCCTCTGAGGTATAATTATTGATGAATTGTACTTTTTATTGCACCCACAAAAATGTAAACGATTTCTTTGTTGATGATTTGCAATATATAAGCCCTTGTAATTTCTACAGAATCAATATTACAAATTATACATAATTTATACA
>JAUZST010015259.1:0-10281 GCA_034779995.1 Parotocinclus haroldoi | reverse complement strand
GTGTGTGTGTGTGTGTGTGTGTGTGTGTGTGTGTGTGTGTGTGTGTGTGTGTGTGCGTGTGTGTGTGTGTGTGTGTGGGGAGGGGGCCTTAAAAGAAATGTTTCATGTCAATGGGGCTACTGAGCAGAAAAGAAACTGCAATCATGTGCAAATGTATCCATGTGTTTGCACATCTGTGCTGGGGTTATTCAATATAAACCACTGACCAGGAAACCTGTGATTCACTCCATCAGTAGTATTTATTCAGACAATATTTAATTCAAAGCCATCAGACCTTACCTAACAGCAGAATTCTCTGGGATGTACCATGCACAGACTCCAGTTGACTGACTGAGATGCTTATTATATATGACCAATGTATTAAATATATCTAGATGATAAATGAATGAAGATCAAGAAAGTCTGCAGGCTCTCATTACTCATAGGAAACATTTTAAAAAGATGCGTTTCAGGTGTGCGTTCTCATTATAAGATCACGTCTGGTGCTGTGAGACTAACCAAGAACATGCAGAGGTGTGAACTGATGCTTTTGTTACAGGATACTTTAAGCAGACCAGGTGCAAGGGCAAAGGTTCGCTTTTTAGTTCGGTCTGAAGTTATATTAGTAGGTAATGTGTATAAATGGTATGCGATTACAAGGCTAATCCTTTGGGATGTTGGTTTGAGGTCGAACCAGAATGCCATTTTGGTGGCCTTTTGTCTGCACTGTAGTTGATTGAGCACCTGTGTGTTAACCTTTTAAGGATATTTTGCTCACAGAGTATTTTCTGCTGTGTTTTCTAGTGTCCTTTAGTTAAGTGACATTAAACAAGAATGGATCCATTTACAAGCATTTTCGGATAGGTTCTACAAAAAGGCCACCTGATTTTACTAACAGGGTAAATTCCTTAACAAAACACACCTGGGACAATCATGTTTTTTGGCACATGGATTGATCAAGGACCTGAGCTCAGCAGGTTTGGATAATTTGAGCCGTTCCTTATATTTCCTGCATCATTTGGGGAAATTAAAATCTCTCCATTCTGAGACATGCTTGTGGCGTTTAGCTAACCAGGTCAGTATCGGTGCAGTGGGTGTGGTCACCTCTTTTCTACTCAGTCTTGTATCTTTCTTATATAAGCTCACGGGACAAATAATTAGTCACCTGTGACTGGACATACTTAAAAGCACATGATACCTATATGAGCACAAATAACAGCTGCGATTCTATTTGACCTAGACAAGGGTGTAGCTGAGGGGGGGGATCAGTTTTTAAACACTTTTGCATCACAGAATTACACAGGTCAGCCAGATTTAGTGGATATCTTCAAGAGGAATCTGGGGATGTTGTGAACCAGTACAGATGTGTGAAAACTCGTGAATGTTCATCATGCCAATCAGTCAAATGTGCAGCCCTGTGAATGTGAGAATATTATCATTTGGAAACACAGGGATTAGGGATGTTGTGTTTCTTGGCAAGATAATGAGCAAAAGGCAAAACCAGTTGTCCAGCAGCTCAGCATGGGCGTTGTGATTCAGATTTACCTCACCTCAGCCAAAGCATCCATTTCCATGTATTCATTTCAGGTGAAAGCTTGGATGGTCTGTGAATGTGAATATGCTCTGTTAACCTCGGTGCTGTATTTATTAAATATGCCTTAATAGTACATTTTAAAGAAGAACAGCTTGAGTGGACAGGCTCTTAAGAAATGTGCTTGGGAAATTTATCATCAGCAAGCTGCTTATGCAAAAGCATGGCATCAGCTTGTACGAAATAATTGGTCGATTGCTAATCAGGATGCAACATATGTTAAATCTTACAGCGCTACCAGCTATGATTTTACTTTTAGATGCCAATTAGTGGTCTTGTAAAGTGTGGTGCATGCCTTTCTTCTCTGACTGTGCACACGTTTGATATGAACCGTGCCGTTTCACTCGTTAGAACGGGCGCAATAAGGCAATGTGCATATTGACCCTTATCCCAACCCCATTTAAATAAGGAGTGTCTGCCCTGGATCGCAACAAGTTATTGTCCTGGTTTTCTTCAGGCATGGGCTCAGTCTTCTCTGGATTGGGTCACCCTCTTCCCTGCATTCATTAATCTTCCTTCTCTGCTGGCCAGGCTGATCATATCCAGATTTTATGATGATTGCGGCATTTAAAAGGCCATTTTTCTGACCTCTGCTCATACGATAATTTATAGGAGAATTACGTGCAAACTACAGGGGAAGAAATACCTGAATGCTCCAGTGATGGAAATACCTGAAACGTGGAAGGGCAGTAATGAACCAATGAGGTACGATGATTTATTTTAGTTCCTCAAAGTGGGAAGAGGATTACATTTTGGAGATAGTCACACCCAAATTCATTATTCTATAGATGGAGTCTAGACCCTGAATGAGCAAGCCAAGTGTGACAGTGGCTTCATGAGACATGACAGCATGATTAGTTACTGGAGTAAAGTAGCCTTTACTGTTCCAGGCTCCAGTGATATTGTGATTGACCTACCATTCGACACTATGAACATGTGTGACACTCGCTGGCCAACAGTAAGAACAGTTGTTCAGGACACCTCATGCAGGCAAAAAAAAAAATTAACTAACCACTACACTGAATGCCACCTTTTAGTCTTCAGTATGATAATTTCTACTGCCAGTGTGTGTCAATGACATGGCTGTAGGTTTGAATTTGTGGCTGCAGTGGTTGAACCGTGAATTTTAAGAGGTGTACACAGATTTAGCATACTGCATTTGTATCATCACTGCACATTTAGACATCGTCTGACATGGATACAGACATTTCCATCTTTCCAGACTTTCCATCTTATTTGACCAAAAACAACTGTTCTTTCTGTTTAGAAAGCACCACAAATAGTTAGCTGTAAATAAAAAGAATCTTTCTTAATTAACCGTAAAGACACAGTAACGTTTGATCAGGAATAATAAGACCAAACACAAGTAAAGCAAAGCGTTGAATACGGAGGTGGAAAATGTAATACTGGCTTGATGATGAATGTGTTTCCATATTCAGTTATGGTAATTCATGTACATTATGCAAGAAGTTTCATGGTAGTTTATCAAAAAGCGATCATGGATTAAGAATTTTGCAGGTGGAACATCCATATTAAAGGAAGACATCAGTTTCCTGTATTTGCTAAGCCTGTGTGAATGTTAATTCATTCATTCATTCATTTTCATTTTCGCTAAATCTAATTCACGGGAGGCAAACTGGCAGCACATAGTGCAAAGCAGGATTTAAAACTCAGCCAGGGTGCCAATCCATCACAGGGCAGACACTCGCACACACTCACACTGGGACAGTGGGAGAGATACCAGATGACTTTACACATCTTTGGAATGTGGAATGAAACCTCGGAGGAACTCAGAAGTACATGGACGGAACATATGAACACCACACAGCCAAAGGCAGGAGGTTAAATTACTTACAATTACATGGAATTATGTTTTAATTTGTGTCATATTCATATAATAATTTTTATTAATTTTTTTAATTACATAACAATTAAGTGTGTGTGTGTGTGTGTGTGTGTGTGTGTGTGTGTGTGTGTGTGTGTGTGTGTGTGTGTGTGTGTGTGTGTGTGTGTTACTAATCCCACCCCCCAAAACAACACACCCAAACGCACAGAAATTTAAATTTACTCTAACCTACACTAGAGTAATATATATATATATATTACCAGAGTATACATACTCTGGTTTTATTTCGCGTTGTTCAGAAGACTAGCTTTGAATGCACTTCTGGCTTCAGTTAAATGAAAGTATCAGGTCCACCATACCATCATCTTGAATGTTATGGCATTTCCCTAGACAGGGCTGTAACAGTGCATTACTGTGTTTCTATAATTACTGTGAATTCTCTTAAATAAAAAAAAAAACATCTGTAGAACAGTTTTAAGTGTCAGTGATGGGAGAGTTCCACTGGTGTTTTCAGCATTCTGTGTTATGAACATACCCTTTATATTTCAATTACAGTAGCCTGAATACAATGTCACAATGGTATTCTCAGGCCAGTGTCAATTTCGGTCAAGTAATGCGGTTGTTAAACAGTGCTTACCTGTACATTTGTATTAAACCACTGAACAGAAATATAACTGGTAATCATGGCTGTTATTCATACACTTAGCCATTATTAAATCGTATTCCTGTTCATTTTCTTTATATTTTGCTAAATCACTCATCATCCTGGTTTTCCCCGAGGAGAATGAGTTTCACATTTGACCTCTTTCCGTGCGCATCTTGAGCAGTGTTTCCTTGACATCTGCCACCTCTGGGTGATTATGTAACTACTGCAACATAAAAGACTTAAACCAAGTAGATATACTATATTTTTTTATTTGTTCTAAAACGTTACAGTGCGTATATCACAGGTAAGGCTGTTTCAGCTAGTCTAATATAAAATAAAACTTCAATCCAAGCCAGTATAAAGCTGTAACTGAAATTAAAGGAATAGATGTTTGAACAAGAATTCGAAGTCTCATGCATGCTCATTTAAATGTATCACTGTACGTTGCTTGTGGTGGGACAGATTCTCGCTATTGAGGAACGTCCACAGTGTGTAGGTGTTTAAATCTCAGATTATGCAAGGATGGCTGTGAAAAGTAGATCCAACACTTTACCGTCATAAAGTAGAAATGAATATGACTGTGTGACACGACCTCGAGACTGGAGTGGAAATGAATATCTTCAGTTGGAGTTATAAATAGTAAATAATTGTTTCTCATGCAGCGCGTTAGGCCTCTCTGAATATCTGTGAAAGCAGGGATGAGCTGCAGCTGGAGAAAAGCCCTCAGCTAACAGATTAAGGTCCATACGCTCGCTTTGTGATGAGTCTGGTGGGATTTTCATGTTCAGAAGAGTTATTGAAGCGTGCTGCAGACATGCAGTGTCAGGATTGTTAACCATCAGCCTTTATGGATTGTTACTGGATGGCCACTGGACTTGCTTCATATATAAGATGATAGAAAGATGACCATTTTGACCGAATCGTTTATAATTACAGTATTGCGCAAACGTATTAGGCCATTATTATATATGTTGTTTTCGCAGTGGTATAATGACCTAAACAAACATATTGTCAAGATATTGTTTGTGCCAAAAAATAAATCCTGCTTTGATATGTCACTCTTATAATACTAGTTATAATACTCTTTATTGGGCTTCATTCTAGTCTAGAGCTTTAACATATCGTAACCTTTTTACATTCTTGCACTTATAAAAATATAATGTTTCTTGGCTGCTACCTTTCCAAAAAGACCATTCCATGTCAAGTTTCTTCCTACTGTACAGACCAACTTGACATCCTGATAAAGTTGCCATTGAAGTTGCTATTGCTATTGCTAAGTGTAAAGATGGACATATAAAAACCCTTGTCTGTGTAGCCTATAAAAGCTGTTTTTCTCATTCTTTTCCTCTTTTCTAGTAATGCATACACATTTCCTGTGTTTTGTGCTGGGTTTTCTAATAAAAGTGACAATCTAATAGGGGCCTGCCTTTTAACACAGTACTACCTGTGTAGTTTTCTGATTTGAACTTCCTTGACATTGCAAAACATAACAAACAAAAAAGTAATCATCATCCTTATTTTCAAACAATCATATTTTTTACCTTTCTGAAACTCTGGGTTTTTGGTTGGTCTCATTTTGATCAAATGTGCTCACCTGTGAAAAGTTTTGAGTCTTCCAGCTGGAGCTGTGTCTGTTGCACTTCACAAACCCAGCTACCTTATTATTCAACTTCTCCCTCTCTCTCTCTGTCCTCCTTCAATCTGTCGGTTTGGTTTCTTTGAGGCTCGCACACTACCAACCTCACCGCTGTGTAACCCTACAGAGATGCCACAGCAGATCATTTCAATGTCCTCCTCTGCCTAACACTTTTATCTGTGCACTGACCTAGAACATGGTCTGCTGGTATTGGTCAATTACCCTGCAACCTCTGTGCGTTTGTGCCCACGTCCTGTCATTGCCAAGTGGCAGGCGTGCCATGGACAACTAGGTAAATTTTAGCTGAGCAATCATAACATTACTCATATGACAAACCCACATAATGTAAAAGTAAAAATTGAGTGAGATATACATTTACTGACGACACTTAGAAGCACTTTGTACGTCTGCAATTACTGACTGTAGTTCGTCTGTTTCTCTACATACTCTGTTCTCCAGTAGCTAGGACCCCCACTGATCAGGTACGGTTTCGTGGGTGGATCATTCTCAGCACCGCAGTGACACAGATGTGGTGGAGGTTTGTTATAGTGTATTATGGTGGTATGAGTGGATCAGACATTGCAGTGCTGCTGGAGTATTTAAACAGTTGATCACCTACTATGCTACCATAGAGCTCCTGCTTGCAGATATAAAGTCAGTGACAGTAGCTCATCAGTTGTTTAATTTCCTTCATCAATACTTACAGGATACTTTTCACAGGATGCTGGCGGCTGGACATTTTTGATCTGTGGACAATTTTCACTCAAACAGTGACACAGGTGTAAAATCTAAAATAGTCACAACAGACTAACACATGAGAGTGCTGACAATGGTCCACCACTCACATAGTACCTGACCTTTGCGGGTCCTGTGGAGGTCCTGACCATTAGAGCATAGAGTAACGAAAAATGAACAAAGTATGTAGAGAAACAGATGGACTGCAGTGTGATTGTAGAATAGCAAAGTGCACCTCTATGGGGAGTGTAGAATTAGGGAAGTGTACCAGAGTGATCAGTTAATATATATGGGATGTTAACTTATGCGTTCATTTTGTTTTAATCAAAACTGATGTATGAACTATCCCATCGTTTTGGGTGCAAAATAGGAAAATTAATGACAGGAACAGTGGGTTCCACAGTTTAGTTAAACTCATTGTGATATAAAAAATATATAATACACAAAGTCTAATTGTATTCAGTTCTCAGCCTCACACTACCCCATATTACCATGCGAGAGCGAGAGAGAAAGCCCGAGAGCGAGAGAGAAAGCCCGAGAGTGAGAGAGAAAGCCCAAAAGAGAGAGAGAGCGAGAGAGAGACACTTTTAAGAAAAATGAACCAACGGTCCGAAGATATGAGTTCTGTCATGAGGTCTGAAATGTAGGTAAACTATCTGAGATTCTTACAGTTCTTAGGTCTGTGTGAGTCTGAAGTCTGTAGTCAGTTCATAGCTTTTGAAATACAGACTACGCTGAGTCATTTGACTCACTGTTTTGATGTGGTTGTGATCTTGGATTTATAGTGTTAGGATTCCTACCTTTTTCCCTGGAGCGTTCCACCGTACTCGATGTAACAAAACCATCGGCGAGGTGGCTTTTATTCTGTATTTAATTCGCGACCTGATTATGAACATGGTGGTGCTCCATTACTTAAGTGGGGCTTCTAGCGTTGTTCGTGGCCAGGTCGTCTCACTCCACTCGTGCACCCGACCACCCGTGCGCACGCACATCGCGACACACTGGAAGTTTGCTCGGTCAGTATGGTCAGTTGGGAACGTCCCGGGGATAACAGAGCTGAAAGACGCATATGGGGGAAACCCCCGAGGTAATCTAGCATTAGGGATAGATCCGTACCCACTCGCTCCCAATTGAGCTTCACTCCAGCCGGCTGCACACTCCGACTGAGACGCGCCTCGGCTCGGTTTCTCCGTGCGCTCCTCGCAAGCTTGAGCTTATGCTCTTTCTGTCCTCGCCACCCTTCAAGTCTCACTCCAGCCGGCTGCCCGCTCAAATTGAGACGCGCACCAGCATGGCTTCTTCACGCTGTATGCGCGCTCGAGCTTACGCTGACCCCATTGCATTCCGGAGTTCCTTTGTGCCCCTGACGTTCTGGAGTCCTCTGCGCCACATGATTTGGGAGACGTCCCAAATCAGCGCTTTATCGTGCTCGCTGCACGTCTGTCCCCTGGCGTTTTTGCGATCAATTCGCACCCTGGCCAACTGGGGAGGTTGGTGTTATAAAGCACGCGACACAGCTGCGCATCTTTTTCCTTTTTTAGTTCCTTTTATCATTTCGACCTTTTTTCCCCACCTTTTCCCTTTTTCAGCCTTTATATATTATTTACCCATTCTTATTATACGCTGTGGGATTCCGTCTCTCCCGCATACTTAGGTCCGAACACCCTATCATAACACACAGTGCGTATCCTTCCCACTCTTTCGGATGTAGAGATTAGGAGAAAGTTTTGGAAAGCTTTCAGCACTGAGAGAAACGTGAGAGACTGGGCAAGAGTCCGTTAGGAGCCACTGTGATCAGTCTTTTTTTTTAAATAATTTTTTAAACAGGACGATAAACTAGGTCACAAGCTGTCAGTCAGGAAGCTCAGGGAACATATCAGAAGTTCAAATAGGGTGATGATGGCGGGGCTAACGCTCATCAGTTCATATGCATATTTCAGAACCAATTTCCATAATTAATGAAAATGTATAAGAATGTAGCCATCCAGTGTTCACATATTAATGCTCTTCTATATTTGGCCTTAGTTTCTAAGCTACAGTTGGGCTAACTTTGTACATATGTTTGGCACAGAGGTGGCATGTTCAAGGGAAGATGATTAAAGAGGTGCATCGTTATGGTAATTAGTCATTAAGAACCACTATCGTTCCTTCAGTACGTGGTGTTGTGTGTTCTTTAGGGGACCTAAATGCCATTCCTTTTTTGTGACAGTATTTTTCTTTACAAAGAACAAAGGAAAGACAAATATGTAGCATGCCTCATTGTGATTGAGGAGATGTCTTGAAGTGCACTAAAGAGAGATCCAAGGAACAAAGTGAAGACTTGAGAGTGTAAGAGCTGTGCTTGACATTACAGAATGCAAGAAAAGGTTTAATTAGAACTGTTCCCCTAACAACTCCCACAAACTGAATCACACACATGCGCGCATACACAAAGACTCAGTAGAACGTCCATCATGTTAATTACTACCTCAGGGCGGAGGACAAGCCAAGCATAAAGGTACGAGTGAACGAAAGCATGGCCCCGCATAGAGCTGTGAATGTAAATTGCTCCGAGAAGCTCTTAGCCAGTATGAGTCAATATTTGAAATATTTGAAAATAAAAGAAAAGGTGTTGTGAAGAATGTCTTTGCAGTTAATTGATGTAACCTGAGTCACCACTGTCCCCCATGTCTTATATTTGGACTGTAATTTTTCTTAGCTTACATTTAATAGACAAATGAGTCTCAGGTGAGGTGAGTGAAATCGAATTGCTTTATCCAACATGATGTGTAAATCAGCTTATAACATCCTTATAACACTTCCTTTAGTTTGCCATTTGTTTTGCAAAAGATGAATGCTGTTTCAGCCACTCGGGAGATGGTACTGATTTCTTCCTGTAATGTTTCAAAGCTTTAATACTGTGGTGACCCTATTTGTAGCCATAATGTTTGCTTTTGCTGGTCATGCAGGGAGCAGGTGAGATATTTGTCAGGGTTTTGGAAGTCATATTTCTTTACAGATGCACACATTTGTGTGTTTCGTATGAGGAATTTCAAAACCTCTTCCTTAAATGTGATCCAAGTGCCCATTTTACACACACAGTTCCATGTGGCTACTCTGTTTTTAGGTACAAATCTTTGTTGTCATGATGCATGAATTAACATTGTAAATGTGGTCATAGATATAAATAGAACCCTAAACCGTGGCCCCGTTGACGCTTGGTCTTTTCGTGTGCATTGTGCCCAGGTAAGATTTTAACCACATGAAACATGACCCCATTTACAGGGCATCTCTAGTCAGCCAGATTGAAATCTAATTGCTGTGTCCTGCATAATAATTCATCAGTTCCATTCAACTGTCCTAGTAAGAATTATTCTGTATTTACTGTATATTTACCTCTGCACCACTCACCTGTTTCCTGTGTTATTTACAGTATATATCTGCAATGCTACAGATATAAAGTTGGTGCATTTATTTAATGTAAGGAAATACACCAACTTTAGGAGCTAAAGAATAGAAATGTGCAGCTGTTAAGACATGATTAATACAGATACAGTAACCTTTGCAGCTAAGGGCGACAGATCAATTTGGGCATGTGAGAGCATTGTGATGAGAGTTGATCGTGTTACAGTTTACATGTACTCCTCAGTTTATAATGGGATTACGTTCCTGGCAAATCCATGGTAAGTTGAATTTATAATAAATCAAGGAGTTTAATATATACTGCACATTTCATAGTGCTGCCTGAAGCCTTTAAACATGTTTCAAATATGAACACAAGGATGGCTTTTCCATCCAACGTTTATTTATATATATATGTGTGTGTGTGTGTGTGTGTGTGTGTGTGTACAAAGTACATAAAAAAATAA
>JAUZST010015258.1:0-10282 GCA_034779995.1 Parotocinclus haroldoi | reverse complement strand
GACAGACACACACACAGACAGACACACACACAGACAGACACACACACAGACAGACACACACACAGACACACACACAGTAAGGATTCTATGTACTAGATGTATGATGTTTAGATGTAGGATGACTTCAGATTTAACTCACCAGGTTTAAACTTTATGAGAGCTTTACCGTTTGTGGTGGTACCTTCAGGGAACATGAGCATCTACACACACACACACACACACACACACACACACACACACACACACACACACACACACGCGAGAGAGAATCCTTAAACACACTCTGCCGTTTCCGTTACTCACACTTTTGCACAGGTACAGGGTGCTGTCGTACCTGAGGCCAGTACCCTTTAGAGGTGAGTCTCTCTTTGATCTGGGACACACACTTCCTCCTGGACTCGGGGTCCTTCCTGCTCACCAGCACTGACTGGTTAAACTCCAACAGAGCTGAGAAACAGAAAAAAAAGCAAACAGTCAGGATCCAACCTTCATCTTAATCATCATCATCATCATCATCACAGGTCTCACATCCAACAACGGGCAGCTTGGCGTTCTCTGAGCGCGACACCACCGTGGGCAGGCCCGTCACCGGGAGCACCAGCATGTCCAGGAACCCGCTGTGGGGGGCCACCACGAGCACCGGCGCCTCCTTCTGGCTGGCCTGTCGTCCCTTCACCTTGATCCACAGGAAGCCCATGCTGAAGAAGACGGAGCGGCTGAAGAGGACCATGGCGGGATGGAACAGCCAGCGTCTCCAGCCCTCTATGGGTTTAGCAAGCTCTGGTTCCGAGAGTCCGACCAACCTGAGCCGAGCCACGGGCCACATGAGCAGGAAGAAGAGCACCGAGAGTCCAACCCTCACCGGGAACAGAAGCCAACCCACGACCGCATTCTGTACAAAGGAACGCAGACACACACCAGGGCAAGCTCACTGGGGTCATGGACATACTGGGAATACTGGGATTTTATGTACACAGAAACTCCAAGGTGCCAGTCTAAGCAGATACCTTCTGTCCTCCCCACCATAGGGTTAGAACATAAAACATTCAGGGTTACATCTCGATCTTTAAATAAATCCGTTATGGACATTTTTATCGTTAACAAAGATAAATAAACGGCAATAAAGATTGAAAAAGTGAACTGAGGGGACTGGTGGGTGCTTCTTTTTTTTTTTTTTCGATAAATGAACACAAAGGGCCAAAAAAATGTTAAATAACTGAATCAGAGAGAATGTTAATAACATCCCATTTCTAATGAATACATTTAAATGTAAATAATACATAATAATAATAATAATAATAATAATAATAATAATAATAACTCAGCGTTAAAACAGATCTTTTTTTTTTGGTTCAAAAAACACAAACGGGTAACTTTAACCCTGCTGGTTATAATTACCTCAGGTGATCAGTTCCAGTACTCTTAAAAACACACACAGTCTCACAAATAAGGGTGCCATGGCATACTGGCATAAACAAGCAGTCTCGTGCTGGTTAGGTACTGGTTTATCTGGTGAACTGGCCAAGGATCTTTCTTCTCTATCAGTATCCATAACACAACATATGCTGGCCTCTGCTGCCATTTCAGCATCTTATTTAAGGCGATAGGAATCTGACGGGCTGGATTTCACTCTTAACCGTGTGGTTCAATTAATAAACGCGCAAGAAACACGTTTTATGAACTAGACCTTTTTATTGAAATAAACACTGAACTAAATCGAAAGCTGAGGCAGATTTCCCCGCGAAGACCCTGCGCAAATCGAGCGCAAGACTCCTGCACAAACGCGCCGAATCGTTAGCGATTAATGTTAAGAGTTTCATATCAAAACACGATTAATAGTTTAAACACTACAGACAAACAAAACCCCGATTCTCACCCGAATTTGTTCCAGCGTGCTGAGTTTCAAATGGTGGATGAACGGGTGTGTGGGTCTGCACGTCCCGGGCCACTCTCCACATCTCTCCATGATCAAAAATAAAGTTACCTGAGAAAGATTTACCTCAGGAGAAGTTCAGTAACGATCTAACACAGGTCTGTCATTCAGCAGATCCAACCTTCTGAGATATGGAGCTTCCTCATGGGCAAGCCAACATTCCTGTTCATAAGCAGTCCCGAGAGCTTCGACGAACTCCAGCAAACGAGCTGAAAACCAGTTTGTGGAGAACAAAGTATGAAGTTAGGATCCACACAGAGAGGTTTAGATGTTTTAGGAGAAGTTGGAGGTAGACTCAGCGCTGAGCCCCTTCAGTCCACATGGTGGAACAGAGCAGCAATGGAGAAGGAGAAGGAGGAGGAGGAGGAGGTTTATTTAAACACCACCCGGTTCTACCTGAATATTCAGACCAACAAGCTGCCGTGACCGATCTCCTGTTTAACCAGTTTCAGAGTTATGAACGCCATCATGAATCATGACTCCCTAAAACAACTCTGCGTTACCTTTCAGTTTCTAAAGCTACCCGCTTTACCTGTATCTCTACATTTATGGACAGATTTCTACAGAAATGCTCTTTGCTCTCCAATACTCTATGGAATAAACTAATACTACAGCACGTTTATGTACTGGACCCAACACAAAACTCCCAAGTAACATTGATTCCCCATTCCTACGCTAAAACTGCTCTCAAATTCACCTTTAGACTGGTAATCTCCTCATAACACTGGTACGAATGGTGACTGCCTCACAGCTCCAGAGATTCCAGGTTCCATTCTCAGTCCAATCTTGGCTAACCTTTGCACGTTCTCCCCATTTGCTATACACATTTCTTTTGGGTGATTCCAAAGACACGTTTTTTTAGGTCAAATGGCGTCTCTAAAAGTCTGGGCCCCTTGCAATGGATTGGTGCTGTTTCTAGAGTATACACCATTTAGTCTTTTTTTAGAGTGTAGTTTTATTAATTGCGATTTGGGTGTGTACTGGGACTTGTTTGATGTTGGTTGACCGTCCGATTGGGTTGAGGTCTGTCAGACTCTCCCACATGGTTCCAAACTCGGTCCGTTTGCTTTATGCAGCTCACTTTAAGCAAACCGTTCCCCATTTTATGACGTCTCAATGAAACCAAACCCTAGGTGGAGGTTCTCCTGGCCTCCAGCAAGCTTGGGTGCGTCCCTCAGACCGTCAATGATTCACCGGTTAGGTTAAGTAAAAAAAGTAATGTTTTTGTAATAATGTTAAACGTGGTTTTCACTTTTGGACTGAGTAAAGCGAGTCGTTAATTATATAATTAACACAAAGAAGAGGAAAAGCTGGAACTCTCCTGTTGCTACTAAACACAAGCTTGTCTTTCGGGTGTCTCATTGTCTCTGGTTGGAAAGCGACACTCCAGCTTCTATTAAAAGGTTTGTAACTATGCCTCCTTCACACACACACACACACACACACACCCCAGTTGCTATGTTAATGCCATCCATAGCACTCAGCAAACAAAAACCTACCCAAAGACCATCGCTGTTCCATAACTGTTTTTCCGAAGCGAAACTTCAGTCTCTGCATTAGCTTGATTATCGGGTCCAATAAGTAACCACGCCCCTCCCCCAAACTGGGAGTCCCAGTGCGTTTCCCAAAACGAGCTTCAGGAACCAGACAGGCAGGTAAACTGTTTCGTCTCCAAAGGGGGTAAACATGGAGGAAGCAATAACTCAGAGCACAAAGGAATCCAGGGTCACTTCAATGCAACTAAAGGTCCCTGTCACATGGTAATGTTCCACCACTGGGAGGAAACTCTAATTAAGAGCCGACGAGGAGAAAATGTACAACAGTTTGTAGCTAATTCATTTAACTGATTGGGTGAGTCAAAAGTCACAGGACACGTCGTCGAATTTTCACACACCAAAACAAAAAACAAGAAAGCACACGGGGTGTGTGTGTGTGTGTGTGTGAGAATCTTTATTGATCTGTGTAAACACGTTATTATATTCAGAACAAACATCAGGTCTTAATTCATTATTTACAGCAAATCATTAAAATCTTAGAACGTGTGTGTGTGTGTGTGTGTGTGTGTGTGTGAACAAATAATGTAGGGAAACAATCGTACAGATTACAGAACTCAATTGAACAATAAATATATATATCCTCAAGGTAAATATCAGATCCTCACTTGTTCCTTAACTGCACATGAAGACCAGTTTAACTGACTTTATTAATACATTCTGCACAGTGCCAAGCTAAAAAATGTTTTTTACTATGCACTGGAAAGATTTAATTAACATTTAATTAACTTTGCTGCAAGTTCTTTTTATTATTTCATATCAAACTTGATTTATTCCTCAAGTAGTGCTATGCCCTCTAAATTTGAAATTCAGCTGGGTTAATTTCATTAACTTAATTCCCAATTACATGACCTGGCAATCAATTCTAATTCAGTTTGACTCTTGTTTGACTCTTGACTTTTTTATTTTCTGTATTTGAAAACCTGGTTCAATGAAATACATTTCAAATTTGACAAACCTATACATATTTTGCTATTGTTTATATTTTAGTCAATCATTTAAAAGTATTTTATTAATGAAAGCACAATCACAGTTCTTTAATAATAAACGTTTAAAATAATATATCATTTATTTATTTCAGATACAGTACAGATGAAGTACTTGCATACTCATAGCAATTGCTTATGGCTATATTTATTAAAGCAGTTCTCTTTTTTTTAAATTAATTTGGCTCAAACAGGGGCTTAAAAACAGTTATACCTTCCTGCATACATAATACATCTCTATAATTAGTACGGCATTAAAGTATATTCCTAACAGGTCTACATGGTGTACCATGGTGAGCAGTTTTCCTTAAAGTTTACAATACTTTAAGTCTATAACATAACAACTGTGTTAAAGTCTCATGGAAGCTGTCTGTTTAATTCACTTTTACCCTTTGATTTCCTTTGACTTTAATTATTTCAATCCATTCTGCTCTCTGAATAACGCTGACACCCAAGCCTCGTATCTTCCTGTCACAGGCTGTGGATTGAGACACTCTCGTGTAAAATAAAAAAGACATTTTCTAAGATTACCTGATAAAGTTAGACAGTAATATTTTACAGCAGTCTGGCCTTGTGATCATAGCTACTGGAAGCACCCGGTTGTTTTCTAAATGACGATCTCAAAGCTTCTGCAGAGGCAGCAATACAACTGCAGTGTCAATCATGTCATGCATATTAGTCAGCACGGTGAACAGGATAAGTCAAATACATGACTGAAAAATAACTCATGTATGAGGTCCTGCATCAATCTAGATTAGACAGGTCACAAGGAATTTACGGCACATAAACGTTCAGAGTCACGTGGCGACATCTGCTGCTAAAATAAATGTATTGCAGTACAAACATTTCACAGCTTTCGTGACCCCTTGTGAACACAAAGATTCCCTAGGACCAAACTGGCTTAAGGACGGGTCCTTATGATTGACGGGTACAGTATAAAGAGAGTTTAATCCACTTGGGGTCACGGGTCAGTCGTTGCCCACCCGGAAAATTCCGGACAAAAGGGCAGGAACAACACACACACAGTCACACACTAAGGGCCACTTTAGAGTCATACAATTAACCTAACAAGCATGTCTTTGGACTGTTGGAGGAAACCGGAGTATCCAGAGTAAACCCACGCAGACACAAGAAGGACATGCAGACTCCACGCAGAAAGCCACTCGACCCTAGGCTTGAACCCAGGAGCTTCTTGCTGTGAGGCAGAAGTGCTACCCACCGAGCCACCATGTTGCCCTAGAGTTGTAAATTGTAAATCTTTGTAATTGTAAATACTGTAAATAAAGTGTAATACTTGCAATACTTACTTAATTTGGCTTTACTGAAGTTTGAAACATTGTCCTTATTAATAAACATCTGCTTTCATGTTTCAATTAAGAAAACGTAATGATTTTTATTATTTACTACTGTACACTGTACTGTGTGCTGTACACTGCTCAGAAAAAATGGGGTTTATGAGTCATATCTCATAAACGCTAAAGTGTGTTTGCCTTCATCTGCTCATTTCATTCACTGCCTGTATGGTGGCAAGGCTCAAATTGACACAATCAAAACCATTTTTCCGATGACCGCACGTCTTTTGTCCCATCGTTTTATCCAACACACCGTACCATACTCAGCCCAGGGCTTTACAGGTTTGGCTGGGCATCTAGATTGATAAACAATATTTTGGTAATCATTACCACATTACATTACCACATTTTAATGGGACTGAAGGTAAAGCCAGGCTTCCTGTGTAGTCCTAAAGTAATTACCAGTATTAGGATCCAGTGAGAACCCTGGGGCAGGATGATTTTTACGAAACAAAACATGGTTTTATTGACAAATAGCTCACCAAGAAGCCGTTGGAATCGATTGACATTTTATCCAAACAGTATTTCCTTAAATATACCAACAGATTGTCCCAAAACCCACTAATTCCTAAAACTCACAACTGGAATGGAGTTTTGAAACAGCCCAGTGTCACTACTGAACTAAAAATAATCCACCTATTAAAATGTCCAGACACTAGACCCAGCCCTCATCCCCCTTTTATTAGATATTAGATATGTCAGGTAACAACTTAACTTAAACTTAGTCAACAAAATGTATTTGCAAATGTGCAGTACCATAGTCCATGTTTTTTAGCATAAAATAAAACTTAACAAAGTTCCAGAATGCGCTAGCAGTTCCCGACTAAACATTTTAAAGCTTAGATAAATGGTCAGTGTACTAAAATTGTATTCAGTTTATGACAGAACTGGGAAGTTGGCAGTTGAAATAGCATTTTTTTAAAATTTTGGTGTGTTCACATTACAAAGTGAGAAAATAATGGCACATTTACAAAGGAGATTGTTTGTTTTGATTTAGTGTCTAAGCATTAAAAGAAAATAAACAGATTTATAGAGTTTTAGATTTAACCAGTTGATTTGTATGTAAACAGCAAATAAGTCAGAAATCATATTTAAGTCAGGAGTTACTGTTGAAGATTGTCTTCAACTAGGAATTTAGGCTCTGTTCTCTGAGCTCTCAATTAGCTGAGATGGTGTTTTATATAATATGTCTAACCGTGGAGTTCAAACCTTTGAATTTTCAAACTTTTATCAAATGCAGTATTACCTTCTACATTTCTTTCCTCCTTCAGCTTTCCTCCACTCATGCACAGCGGGTTGGTTGCTGGACCATGAAATCTCCGTGATTGACTGCTCCACCAGAAAGCATAATGCAATAAGTTGCTATTGCATGCACTCCTGGGCCTTCACTTAAAAGTGTTACAATATACTCTAAAAATAATTACCAAAAATAACTAATAAGAGATATGTGTGGCCAACGTGAGTCTCACGTTCAGTTCATGAGAGTTGCTTCACCTCTCAAGTATACTAAAGTATACTAAACAAGTATACTTTACAAGTATAAAGTATACTAAACATCTTTAAGCAGGATAATCTATTTTCCCAACTGGAAGCATGTTCAGGAATGGTTTTAAAAACATGACAAAACATTCAAGGTGCTGACTTGGCTACCAGATTTCCTAGATCTCAATCCATTAAAAAAGTACTTTATAGTCAATTCATGGATGTCCCACCTCCCAAATTACAGGACTTACAGGATGTGCTGCTAACATCTTGAGGCAGCATGACACCTATGGTAAGTAAACAGTGAAATGAGTAAGAGTAAAGCCCTGTTTTATTTTTCATAAAATATAAGTCTTTAGACCAGGCGAAGGCTTGTGAAGTACACCAGCAGTGGTGAGTACCAGTTGCCCAAAGAGGGAAAATTGACAAACCTGTGACAGGGTGTTGGATCCCTACACCCAGTGATGTACAAGAGCACAAATATTATCTGGTCCAAATGCACAGAAAATGTTACAGAAATGTTCAATGCGGAATATCGGAAGAATGCTACAACACGGAGGCATGCCCCTAGCTGAGTATAGGGTAGCTTAGTTGCAGGCCAGTCCACTGTCTACTAAAGAATGTATCTACAATGAGAATATGGGTGTCAGATACACTTGGGAATAATGGTCATCTGGTCAGATGAGTACTGGATAAGCTCTGTGGAGCAATAAAGTAGATGTGTATAATAAGAGTTCACAGTATTAAAACTGCGGTGTCTGATCCACTCATAGCAGCACAAAACCTTTAATACACCGCCATGTCAGTCTCATTGCAGTGCTGAGAATGATCCACCACCCAATTAGTACCTGATCTGAGTACATGAGACTAACACCTGAAGAGAAACAGAAGGAGTGCAGTCGACAATTGTAAGACTATAAAGTGCATCTATCTGGTATCATTGAAGATATGACACTTTATTGCAATGTAAAGTAGTCAGTCTACAGCTTACATAACAGTATAGATTTGCTGTCCCCTCAAAATAACTCAACACGCAGCCATTAGTATCTAAACTGCAACAAACTTGAGTATACCCCTAAAGGAAAATGGCCAAATTGTGACCAATTAGCCATTTTCCATCTGGGTATCATGTGACTGTATTATGTTATTGTTACAAGATATCGGATGTGAATGGGGAGGAAGTGTGTTCAATTAGGTGTTATCTCTCTCATACTGGTCACTGGAAGATCAACAATGGGAAGTACTCTCTGAGGATCTGAAAAAAAGAATTGTTGCTCTACATAAAGATGGTCTAGGCTATAAAAATATTGAAAACACAATAAAAGTGAGCTCCAGCATGGTGGCAAAAGACTAACAGGACTTGTTCCACTCAGAACCACGGTCAACTGAAAACGTTGAGTGCACATACTCAGCGTGTTATCCAGAGGTTGGCTTTTGAAAATAGACATAGGAATGCTGCCAGCATTGCTGTGGAGCTTAAAGGGGTGGGGGTGAGCCTGTCAGTGATCAGACACTTGGTCTACATGGCTGTCATCCCAGAAGGATGGATCTTCTAAAGATTATGAACAAGAAAGCCTGCAAACAGTTTGCTGAAGAAAAGCAGACTAATGACATGGATTACTGGACCATGCTCTGTGGTCTGATGAGATCAAGATCAACTTTTTTGGTTCAGATGGTGTCAAGTGTGTGTCACGGCAACCAATAGAGAACTACAAACACAAGTGTGTCTTGCCTACATGTACTGTGACATATAAAAGCAGATCATACCCATCCCTTTCAAACTTCCGAGGCAGTATTCCATCATGATAACGACCCCAGGCAACTCCAAGACGACCACTGCCCTGCTAAAGAAACTGAGAGTAAACGTCCAGCATCTTTCCAGACTTAATTCACGTATTTAGCAGACACCCTTATCCAGAGCAACTTGCAATTGACCTACAGTACAATTGAGTCTTACAATGCAAGCAACTGTAGGTTAAGGGTCTTGCTCAAGGACCCAACAGTGGCAGCTTGGCAGAGGTGGTATTTGAACCCTGGACCTTCTGGTCTATAGTCCAGTGTCTTTCCCAATAGGTCACCTAAATCCTATTGAACATCTGTGGGACACTTTGATGTTATCATGGATGTATGGAAGAGGGTAATTTGTGAAGCTCTAGTGAACTCCATGGCCAAGTGAGTTAAGGCATTGCTGGAAATCATTGACACTTTGGGTACAATTTGTTCAATTTCACTTACGGGTGTATTCACTTTTGTTGTCAGAGATTTGGACATTAATGGCTGTGTGATGAATATTTTTGAGGGCACAGCAAATTTACACTGTAATGAACACTGTTGAAAAGAGAATTGCAGTCTTGGAAGCAGAAAAAAATATTTCTTTCGTATTCATTTTCAGTAAGTGTATCAAGCTATATAAAAGATACAATGACAAGAATTACTGTATTGTACAGTACATTATTATATTGAATGTTTTTATTTAATTCTCTAAATGTGGTAATAAAGTGTGGTAATAAATTAATAGTGCATTGACCCTATAATTGTTCCTGGAGGTTGTAGCCCAAAGTGTTGGCTTTTATAACTTGTTTCTTGTATTGTAGCAAGTATTACCTGTAATCCTTAATCCTATACACTTTGAACTAGAGACTGTTCTAACTTGGTTGATGTGTATAGAAAGTTTGAGTGACTTGAGTGTGTGTGGATGGCTGTTATTTGTAACAGGCTGTAAATGGTGTTTCGTGTCTATTCCTATTGTAAGTACTGATCCTTTGTCACCCTCTACCTGTATATTCTCTCTAACCTATAACAATATAAACTGGTTTACTCACTGAGGCTCTGCCTCATTGGGCTGATTTTCCGTGTTAAGTAATACTGTAATATCATCTTCTTAAATGTTAGGGTTTTACCCTACACATAAAAGAACTAGAAAAAAACTAAAACCCCAAATTTATATATATATATATATATATATATATATATATA
>JAUZST010015257.1:0-10282 GCA_034779995.1 Parotocinclus haroldoi | reverse complement strand
ATCAACTCAGCTCATAACAGAAAGAGAAGTCTTCCTTTTTTAATATATGTTCTCGTATGCATGAAAACGACAGATGCTTTGAGCTGAACAAAGATCACAGAATGTTAAAAATACTGCAAGGCTTTCAAATGTAAAACTCAAACTCTGCGTGGAGTTATTCCTTTTTCCTGGTGCCCCTGTCTCATCTTGCATGGCACCCTTCATATCTTGTGGCTGTCTATCTATGTTCTTCCCCCATGTGAATAAAAGTCACATTGAATAGTGAGTTAATGAGTGTCAGCTGTGACACACTAGTGCCGTTTTGTGTCTTTGCTGTCCTGTTCAAGCACACGCAGACCACATATCCATAGAAACCAAATCCCCTTGTTGCTAAGGAGATTTCAGTGGAGGTCTTGGTTTGTATGATGCATCAGTAAAATGTATCTATGTTATTGAGCTAATGTGATTCATTAAGAAATGCTCATGATTTTTTAATAAATCCACAACACAGAAACAGCCTTTGTCTTATCACACATTGAGAGTCTGTTCAGTTAGATCAGAAAGTAACTTTAGGCCTTTTACATGAATAAACTAATCTACTTTGCGAACTATAGTCTCACATTGAAGATGTGACTTAAGATGTAGATGTGTTTTATTATTTTTATCATTATGAGTTATTAAGCGAATACTGGTACAAACAGAGTGGCAGATAAAGGGAGTGAGGTAAGGTTCAATTAACAATGAATATGTTAATGTTTGTGCCATTTTGTTGTTACAAAAGAGCCAGAAATTAACTGATCACCTACCAATCAATACGAAGGGAAAATGTCTTATTTAACAATATCCAGACAATGCACTGATCATTTACAAATATACTGGAACAGAAATAAGTACCATGTAAACTGCAATAATGTATAGTTACCAAATTGACCTTTTAGTGTATTTGTCTAATAATAATCATAAGTACAAATACTGATGCATTTTCCTATTGTTTATTTGCTGTTGTAGTTTCACAAATGTTGCTCCACATTACTCTACATACAGTATTATACTGCCCGAACTACAATGTAATCAGCTTATATCTAGCTAATATTTTGGGAAATGGGATGGGCTATGATTTGTAGTAGTTTAGTAGTGTGACACCCCTACCCCACCCCCACCATGCAGTGTTCAGTTGAAAATAATACATTGATGAAAAGGAAACAACAGTGACAGCCTCAGTGTACGAAATGGCTCAGTGGGATTTTGTCAAAGCTTGCATAATGAGTTTTTCTAAATGCACTGCCTACTCTTTGTAGCAGTCTTGCACTACTAAATGCAGGTCACCCAAACAGTGAGAAAATATATCACTGAATCATTAACAAAGCCTGTTTCAGAGCCAGGTTTACAATAAAAGAGGCCTTCAGTTTGCTTTGATATTAGAGCCCCACATTACAGTTTCTGATGAAAGCATGTTTGTGTTCCCAGTAAAATACTTGCCTCATGGGTCACATATAAAACACCTGACATATCCATTCTCAGCAGTAATAGAGTTTAGGTTTGTGAATATCATAGACTGTGGAAGGGAGTTTCTTTACACTACATAATTACCAGTCAGACCAAATGAGTATTGCTTTTAACAATCAGTGATCAGCATCACTAATGCAAATCTCCACCCAGAAAGACAAGTGCTGTCATAAAAGCATCACAGCGAGAGCCAGCACCCACACAATCTTAGGATTACCATGACCATGTAGCTACAACCTGCTCAGATTTCAGAACAAATGAGACCATCTGTCAGAGCAGGTGTAATGGCAAGTACCATGAATGTGCATAAATTTGCTGTGGAGATTTATGAGGCCTGGCAGTAACATCACCCATTTTCACTCTATTTCACACTAAGGTTAGAGTAATTTGGCCTCTAATGTATTGTTCACTTTCCTCTCAGTTTCTCCTCTCTGCTAGCTCTCTCATACAAATCTCCACCAGCAGTGTAAGAGCAAACATTGAAATGCCCCTATAAAAAAAGCTATTTTCTATTTTATCTCAGCTCCGGATCATTTCTGTCATATTAAATGAGAATATAGGACCGATACAGTTATGCTTGAAATTTAATAAACCCCTTAGAATCTGAATTTCCGCATATATTAAAAAAAACATCCTATTTCCACATTTTCACATCTTCAAGTCCTAATATTGCATGCCTTTGAGTGACAACAGTGAATCTCTAGGATCTGCAATTACTTTAAATGAGAAATCAGGTCAGGTGTTTTCAATCAATGGGATGACAATCAGGTGTGAGCATGTGAGTTACATATCTAGGGCTTCACAACACATTTGTGGAAATTTTTCATGGTATGAACACATGAGATTTCAGTACTTTCAGAGTTGTTGATGCTTATCATGATGATACTCATCAATAAAAGAGTCTGGATTTCAACCAAAACCACAGCCAAAACTACTATGTTCAAATGGAGAATTTGTTTTGCTACTGACATACTGTAGGTATAATATTGGATCGTTTTCTTAATAAATTAATGACCATGTACAGTATAATATTTTTGTTCCTTTTGTTTAAATGGGTTCTCTTTATCTAATATTAGAACGTATGGAAATTGATGTCGGTTAAGTCATATTTATGCATAAATGAACATTTTTAAGGGTTTGCAAACTTCTATCATTCTATCACTGCACATCAGTTCTAGAGTCAGTTCATGACTCATTGCAAGCAAAATTGTCTAAATGAATAACACTTCCATCCATAATGTGCTGACAGAAATGACTAAAGTCTCACTAAAATAGGCACAGGAGAGACTGCGAGCTGTATGGTTCTGATGGATCTGATGTTAAAACTAGTGTTGTCAAATGAATAAAATATTTAATTGAATAGTATTGTCCACATTAGTCAATGGTTAATTACAATTGCTTGCTCATATTTTACACCAAGAGAACTTTTATGTAAAACTAAACTACACGTCCATATAGGTGGAAAACATAAGCTTTAAAGAATAAAACATATGGAACATATAGAACACAATACATATAGAATCCACTCAGACATGGGAAAAACATGTAAACTGAGTTTCACATGTGTAGGTTAAATTTAAAAAATGTACATTTTAACAACAAACATATACTATCTTCAGTAACATAACATATGCCATCAATTTATGTGATGAAATGTTAGCTCATTCCAGTTTTAAGAGCTCCACAATAAAGGGAGTGAAAATAAAGATATTTCTAATAGAAATCTCCTACCTTCAATAATGAACATAATTTAAGTGGTAGATTGTACTGCGCAGGATTGCACTGTATAGCACTGGAGTATGTTCTTTTAGCCCACAGCACTATTTTATTGTAATTAGAATTGTCCAATAGCCATTGAGTTTTGCTTGCTCTGTTTACCCTTAATGGCCCAAGTGTTCTGACAAAGAAATGAGACTGCACTAATTGGTAGTTTTTAAGAGTATGGTCAGCACAGAACCATTTCCACTACACACTCTGCTTCCTACTGAGCCGTTTTTTACTCTAAGTACACATTATTGAAACATAAGAATGAGTTTCCTCTTTGTGCTTTGCCTGATGTTGGTACAGTGTTTATTAAAGGATGAGTAGGTTTGAAAAAATGTCTCCGTATTTATAATCCATAAAGATTGCTGCTGAAATATGTTAGAAATTAGTCAAATTTAAAACCTTGGGAGGACCTAGACTAAAATAGGGACCTAAGCTGCTTGAGAAGTTTAGATGTTCAATGTAAGAATTACATTAAATTGGCTAAAAAATAAACCTATAATAATAATGTAAATGCACTTATATAGAATATAAGAAAACAAAAAATATAAGAAATAAAATGCAATATACAACAGACCTAAATTAAGAACACTCAGTATTATGAAGTACATAATAAATCCAAGAATATAGTAAAATAAAATATAGAATAAGATACACAACATCTGCTTTTCCTGAAGGAACTGCAACAGTGCTTGAAATGTGGTATATGGAAAGAATATGAGTTGTGTTCCTATACATTTGGCCAGGGCATGTGCCAATACTTTGGTTGCTAGGTGGTAGTTATAGTATCCCACGTAGTTGCTATGGTTTTGGTAGGTGGTTACTGTGGTGTTGCTATGTGGTTGCTATGGTATCACAGGTGGTTGCTATGGTGTTGATAAATGGTTGCTTTGGCATCCAAGGTGGTTGCTATGGTGTTATAGGTGATTGCTAAGGTATCTCAGGTTGTTGCTATAGTGTTGCTATTGTGTTCAAAGTTGTTATTACGTGGTTGTTAAATGGTTGCTATGAGATCTCAGCTGATTGCTATGGAATTGCAAGGTGGTTGTTAAGTTATCCTTATACTTTTGGAAGCATGCAAGTGTCCAAATAATTTTGGCTATGTGAGGGGCATATATGTAGACTCCCTAGGCATCAGAATCATCAATTCCTCACCATATTTATTTGCTTGTGATTAGTTGTCAAAACTGTTGATAACTATTTTGTGTTGAGATATTATTGTGGCAATGGACCTTTCCTGATGCCCTTAATACAGTCAGGTTGCATTTAGAACCGACAGAAGTACTAGCTATACTTTCCACTCATACACTTTTATGATCTTCTATTTTATTTCTCATTGATTTATACTGAAAAAAGTATTCAAGAATAGTCTGTGTGCTTGGAAGCCTAACAGAAAAAGACAAATACATTTTTAGACCAAACTCTTTTACATTGGTCACAGACGCTTTCACCCAGGAGTACGCTTTGATATTTCAGTGCCACTTCTGAAAATAGAACTTGTTTTCGTGTCTGCTGCTTCAAGGCTTGTGTACAAACACTGGCTTTGATTTACCACTGCACTAGTGAATAGATTTATGCATACAAATGATTAGGGGGTTTTGTACCCTTTTGCTTTCAAATGAAAGAATAGGATTGTAGAGTGTATTCAGACCTTTTGCATGCTTTATTATGTAGTAGGTTACATTTTAAATGGAAAATCTTGCCATTGTTACCAATCAACCTTCACTGAATAAACCATAAAGTGAAAATAATTTTAGAAATCTATAGATTTATGTTAAACATTAAAGACTGATATTTTTAAAGAAAGTACTATGATAAGCTTTTAGATTAATTTCTGTGAATCTCTATTCAATATTCAGGTCATGTTGACAGTTAATCATTGAATTAATTCTTCTTATTGGAAAAGTGCTGCTCTAATGAATTTGTCCAGTCTTTATTGTGCATGCAATATTTGTTCTACATTGTACTACATATATAAACTGACCACAGGTGAATTTATCAAACAATCCACAGTGAATTAAAATATAATTAATTAAATTCGGCAACAATAAATTGTGATTATAAAGGGATTATGATCTGGAAATGCGTCATATTTCGAGGTGTGGGATTGTTTTTGCCACTAGGTGGTTTTAGGGTTGTTTGTTTGTTTATTTATTTGGCTTCTTTAAAGTCACAATTGGCATCAGTGGCCATCTTGACACACACAAGATTATATCCATACACAAATACATCTCAAGACATCAAAGACATCTCAAATATATATATATATATACATGCAGACTCCACACAAAAAGGACCCAGGCCACTTCACCCTGAGATTGAACCTGGGATCTTGGGGTCCATGAGGCATGGCTGGTGCTACTTACCAAACCACCGACTGGATATTCCAACAAGACAATGGCTAACAGCACATCAAGTGAGGGAGTGATTGTGGAGGTCGGAACAAATATGCATGATAGGTTAATTGGTGTCTCTAAAGTGGTCCTTAGTGTGTGACTGTGTGTGTGTGTGTGCCCTATGGTGGGCTGGTGTCCCGTCTAGGGTTGTTCCTGACCTTGCACCCAGAGTTGCTGGGTGGGCACTGGCTGGCTCGTGACCCCATGTGAATTTGCAGAAGATACTGGATAGATGGACTTTTCTCACATTTTGATGATTGATGTTAACATTATTTGAAGCTACTGCTGATTTTATACATTGCACTGCTGCCACACAAATAACTGCAGGCATGAACTGGTGTACAGGGTTCCAAATAAAGTTATTTTAATTGTTTTGTATAATATTTACATTCCCTAAGAATGCTCAAGTTATACATTGTAGTAATAACAAATTCAAATTAAGGGAGAACAGTATGCATTTCAACATTGTGAAACATCTTTTGTAATAAATCAGCAAAATAATCTCTACAGAGTCATTACGATCTCCGATTAAATGGTGAATGATATTGAAAGATATATTAAATATTTGGTACAGTTATCTCATGTGAAAGACAAACTGAAATTGAAATATTGTTTATGGCATTTGTTGTAGTTATTCTGTTTGTTGTGCACAGACATTATGCCTACTCCATGCGTTCGATGCTTCAGAATCGAGTCACCTAGTCAATTCGGAGCCGTTCAAACTGAATCATTTTGCGCTTGCGTGGTTTTCAATAAAGCTTTGCACGCATTCCTTTTCAACATGGCGGAGTACGACCTGACGACTAAGATCGCGCATTTTTTAGACCGGCATCTTGTGTTTCCTTTGTTGGAATTTCTCTCTGTTAAAGAGGTAAGACTTGTGTAGTATGTGTTTTACAGCCGGATGCTTGTTTTGCTGTTTTGAACAGCACTATTTGTTGTATAAAAATGGCCCACGTGTTTGCCTGTAGTAGCCGGTTAGTAGCATAACAGGGCTAGCATAGCTAATAGGAAGCTCACTGCACAGCTAACGCATGTATTTCGTGCTTATTGTTATAATGTAGCCTCTAAATGTGTCGTATGAGGTTAACATTTGTAAGACTTGTTTATATTCTAAATTGGGCTTTATCTGCTATATTGTGATATTAGTGTGCACATTTGCTGGAGAATGTTAATTTGCTTATGTTGTCCATCTACTGTGGTGGTTGTTTAAAGTCTGTCTTTATTCAGTAAGTCGTGTTTTGATTCAAATGTGTGGATTAAGATATCGGTGTGCAGTACATAATCCGTACCCGTCAATATCTTGTCTTATCATATAGCGAGCAGTTGAACAGGTGTACCTAATAAAGTGGCCAAGCGAGTGTTTATACAATATTATGACCACGCTTTGTTTCTACACTCTAGATAGATAGATCTATAGCAAGATGGAGAGAGTTGTGTGTGCCCCGCAGATCATATTACAGTATTTGGGTTGTAGATCGTTCTCAACACTGCAGTAAGTGATATGATATTGGCCTATTAGTTTGTTTTGAGCTGGTAGTATGGAATCAGATACCACAGTGCTGCTGGAGTTTTAAAACGCTTATCTCACTGCCCGCCTTATTAGATACGTGCCAGGATACATGTTATTGATCTATCATTTAGTACTAAAGTCCGACGTTAGCTTTAGTTTGTTGTTGCGCTTGTCATATTCGCCAACCTCTAATCCTTCATCATTGCTCACAAGATGATGCCTATGAGATGTTGGACTACTTTTATTCCACAACCACCATGTCAGTGTGACTGTAGTGCTGAGAATAATCCACACCACATGCTAACCTGATTTGTGTTTATCCTGGCCATTAGACCACAGAGTAGAGGGGACTACCAAAGTATGTAGAGAAACACATGAAGAATGACCTACAGAGTGCTCCTATACTTTAAACAGAGACTGATATACTGCACAGTGAGTGTAGAAACGATGGGTGGCCATAATATTGATAAAACTGTAGAAAAGTACACAATTCCCAGAGGAACTGGGTGTTTTTGAGGTCCTTCATCAGCTGTGTGTATTCAAAATGGGGGGAGGGAAAATGTTCATGTTTAATAATGTTGATGCTTAAAAGTCCTAAGAGTGTAGAAGAGTTATTTTGAAAGTAATGAAAAAAAGACAATTGATAGTTAAGACATTGCAAGCCTTTTATATTGATATAGATATTCTGTTTTGAAGGCTACATGTTGCACTATGAACATTGTTGTGTTTAAATACATTACGGAACTTGCTGTGTTCCCTTACCTGAAAATTAAGCATTGCACTGCAGATTGCTGTAGAACTGGACTTGTCTTTTATGAAGTATTTCCTGACTTCCAATATTTGTTTATCACAGTGTTTTAAAAAGAGCTGCTTTCTTTTTTTCTTGAGTCAACTACAGCATCCCATTGTGTCCAGTTGATGTCCTAGTAAAAATAATGCATATTTCAACAACAATAAATTACTATTTATATAGTGCCTTGCACAAACCCTAAGCGCTTAGCAACCTAATTAGAAAACAGCTGAGTTTTGAGGAGAGATTGAGGAGTTTGAATCAGCATCTCTGTATTCCTCTCAGAAAGCAGGGAACACATAAGAGCAACGTTATGGAGGTAAAAGTAGCCGAGGTTAATAGTAGACTGTATATGAGGAAAGAAAGTGAGGCAGTTATAAAAAAAAAAAAAAACAATGGCCAGATTCTAAACTGCTTCACTAGAGCTAATGGTGGTATTGCAGAGCTAGAGAGGACCCATGGTGAATTCTACCATAAGGTCAAGGAGAAAGGGAGACCAGTCTGTTGCATGCAACAGGTCATTTGGAATAAATAAAAGGGTCAGTAGAAGGTTTTTTTAGTACAGGAGTGGCAGTAGCCGTTTACCAGATGAAAGCAATATGTTCAGTACAAGTCAGATAGAAGCAGAAACAGTTGTACCACATGTCTTAACAAGCGCTGTAGTAGCAGGATTGAGATTCACGGAAAATGATTTGGATATTAATTCCTCAATCTCCGTAGTCTTGAAACTGGGAATGTACAGAAGAAACATAATTATGGGATATTTAATATTTGTGAGCCTTATATATTGACAGTGTTTCTGCTACATTGATTTTGCAGCAAAACTATTGCCTTTGCTCAAAAACGTCATTGTGTCATAAAATCTGTTTTAATTTGAAATACAAGTGGAGAGCTGTTACACCCATGTGAGATGGAGAAGGCCATGAGAGTAGAGAATAGAATTAGGTAGACACGGTAACTGTATGTAACTTGGACTTGCCATTTGTATGGCTTTTGTTACAAGGTTTTACAGTTGTAAAGATCATTTGGAATGTAGCATAAACACCAGCCATGACTGTGACAAAACAAACGCCAATGCCAGGATTTTTAATGTGGTGTGGTTGCTGTTGTTAGACTGACTGGACTAGCTATTTCAGGAACTGCTGATCTAATGCAATATATCTAATCTATTTCTAAGTAATGTTTTAATTGAGTATAAAATATTATTATATTGATCTGTGGTTGAAAAGTTTGTATTTTTGACTGCTGAGACTTGACTGGTTGATTAGCCAGTTTATTAAACCAGCTAGTATGCTACCATGGAACTAGTAGTAAAATATTTAACTTGTGTTTTTAGATTTACAATGAAAAAGAGCTCCTTCATGGCAAGTTGGATCTCCTCAGTGACACTAACATGGTCGACTTCGCCATGGACGTCTATAAGAATCTTTATCATGATAGAGAGATTCCACACGGTGAGTCTGCTTACCTTCTTTACTATGATATTATTAGGTCATGCTTCATTCCGTTTTTGCATCAGGTGGTATCAGTTCCTGCTGAAAACACTAGTGGAACATTCTCATCTACTCAGCAACCAAAATATAAGCAAGCATGATGGAATCTAAACCTAAACATATCTTGTTGGCTGCACATAACCAAGAGGGATTGAGCCCACTAATTTCCAGAATAGTGCCGTATCACCTTCTAAACATCTCAGTCCTTTTTAGAGTACAACGTTTCCATTTCTCTAGTCATCTTGGTGTAATGTGGTTCCTATTTGGGCAAATACAGTAGGTAATGCAAATTAATACATCAAAGTATGACACATTTAAGTAAAATACACATGCTAAACCTATTTTAACCATGTCCAGCTGTTTACAGATACAGCATCTGGAGTTAAGACCAGTTTAGTTCCTGTGAAAGGTTGTTGGTCGTTAAACTGAGCTTACCTGTGATTTCATTTCATTCATAACTATAACCTAACAAAATAACGTTTGCAGTAGAAAACCATCATTTTAAAGGCGCACATTTCTAATTAATATGAGCCAAACAGTTGCTTAATTACGTCACTACAAAAATATAGTTAACTTAAATCAGACAGTTGGCCTATTTGCGCTTTTCACAATTCGTTTTAGGAGGTTGTTCCTCCAGATGATGTTGCAGCCTATTTGTCTTCATTTATAAAGCAACCTACCTTTGTCTTTCTGAAAGGAACTTTAGACCTTGCAGAACCCCACAGCGAGCGAGCAGTGTGTCTGACTAACAAAATGAATGTAGATTTGTGTGTGTGTATGTATGTGTGTGTGTGTGTGTGTGTGTGTGTGTGTGTGTGTGTGTGTGTGTGTGTGTGTGTGT
>JAUZST010015256.1:0-10282 GCA_034779995.1 Parotocinclus haroldoi | reverse complement strand
ACAGCTGGACACAAAAATCTAATTAGTTTCCTCCATTCATGTTTTTCTACTCATAAACTCTTAAAGCAATAATGTAACAATATTATTAATAGTATATATCCTGAATACACAAAAAGTAATGCTAAATATGCAATCAGTATAACTAATAGGAACTTCTTATTAAAAAGTTTTAAATTGCTGACATCTGTATTTTATTGCTGTATATAAGCAGTGTGTTTAACATCACCCAAATAAATAAATACACCCTGAGACAGTGAACTAAAGGTCAGCGAAAAAGTATCAGTTCTAATCAGTTCCAATGGTGTGTTGAGAGCCTCAAAATCCTGTTGATGACCACTATTTCTGAATAGTAATTATTACAGGCATGAACACAAAACCAAATCTTGCATTCAGTACCCAAATTTCCTCTCAGCTATAACATTGGTTGCTCACTGCAACAAAGTCTTCTTTGGAAAGTTTAGACGACAATGTATTCTGTCATTAATGTTTCTTGAAAGACTCGGACAATGAAGATCTGCAAAAGTCATCAGCAGAGTTGTTGGGTTTAAGGCTAAAAGAATAGAACCTAGTGTATCCCTGTACCATGTTTGTGTATTGTGACGGAGAAAAAAATCTTCCATATAGAAATATTTTCATATGGACAAGAAGCTTGTGCACTACATGGACATCAAAGGACTTATTGAGTTAATGGAATGTGATAGTGGGCAGCACGGTGGCATGGTGGGTAGCACTGCTGCCTCACTGCAAGAAGGTCCTGAGTTTAATCACAGGGTGGAGTGACCTGGGTCCTTTCTGTGTGGAGTCTGCATGTTCCTGCCCATGTCTGCGTGGGTTTACTCACGGTACTCCGATTTCCTCCCACAGTCCAAAAATATGCATGTTAATTGGTGTCTCTAAAAGTGGTCCTTAGTGTGTGACTGTGTGTGTGCCATATAATGGATTGGCATCACATCTAGGGTTGTTTTTGCTCTTGCGCTCAGAATTGCCGAGTGGGCACCAGCTGGCCGCAGCCCTGTGTGGATGAAGTGGAAGGTGATGGATGGATGAGAGTTGATAGTTATGTAGCTGACGATTGGGTTTTTATTGACAGTTTAAAGTGTGTGTTCCTTCACAATGGAAATAAATTAGCTTCCATTCCTATTACTCACTTGGTAAATCTGAAACAAACTTACGAATCCATGAGAACCATTTTCCAAAAAATCTAATAGAATAATCGTTGCTGGATTTTATGTGGCAAGCTTAAGGTTATATTGTTGCTTCCAGGACAACAAACCATTTACACAAAAATCCCTTGCTCTCGTGCCTTTGCAATAGCCTAGCAAAGGCTGAACACCATACAAGGAAAGAACTGCGTTCCCAATTAGTTTCTGGTCCACTGCAAACATTCATTGGACAAGTATGAGTGCTTAAAGCTTTTATTTTGTGGTAGGCTATAAATGCATAATCAGTTTAATTTAGCTTACTTAACATTGCAATTTTACAAATCTTCCCACATGGATATGTGAATTTTCTAAATGTTGAAACATTTTCAGAGATAACAGATTTGGTATAAGATGTTTATATCTATACACCTGTAAGAATTAAGTCCTTCAGTTGATTCTGACTGACCTGCATATCACAAAATCTCAGTTTACGTTTGTACTACATGGTTCAATCAGTGACCACGTGCATGAATGCAATTCCATTCAGCAAGTTTCCAAGTTTCAGTCACAATGATTTTCAATCATTAAAAAATGGTAACAGCCTTAAAAGAACACACTTGAAATTTACACAATAAACATAGGGACCATTTATACATGTCCTGCAACATTCTAACACATATTACTATGAGAACCCACCATCATTCATTTACTGACATACTGGATTAAACATATAGCTACCCAGAACTTTTTTGTTCATTTAAGCATTTGAAGATTAGAGTATGACTCATAAGTATTGTTCCTTTACCATCTCTGCCGTATTTAATTAGTTTAAGCATGCATCATGACACAATGGCATGTATGCAGAAATTACTCATACAGCCATGACTGGTAATGTAATCGGGATTACCGACCTTGTTTATTCTGAATTTAATTTTATTCCTAATGGCCAAAATCGGATTAGTGCAATCGAGCTGACGTGCACTTATTGCACATTTTTATTGTGAATCAGCCATTAATCTGAATATTAACAGATCACTGGGGTGTCTTTCACATGCAACACCATTTTTTGAGTAGCAGCGTTGCCTCCCAGGTCCTGGGTTTGAACCCAGGTGAACTGGTCTTAATCCTATCTGTGTGGAGTCTGCATGTCCTCCCCATGACCGCATGAGTTTACTCTGGGTACTCCGGCTCCCTCCACAGACCAAAGACAACCCAGCTACGTGCATGTTTGTGCCCTATGATAGTTTGCTATGATAGCACGCTATCTAGAGTTGTTCCTGCCTTGAATCCTGGGCTGCTGACTAGTCACAGGCTACCACATGAACCCTATCCAGGTTTAAGTGGATAAGAAGTGAGTGAGTCTCACTAGCACTTTGAGCTTTATTTCAGAAGTAAGTTTTATATGTGTTATGCTTTATCTCTCTAACAGTGTGCTTGTTTGTGTCTTTTCCCACTTGGTGATGATTCTCCAGCCTGGCACGTTTATATAAGGCTTAGTATTGCATTGTGCACACTTAATAAAGTTACTTCTGTCTCAGAGCTTCACACTCGGAGTGTTGGAACTTAGCACTTCCCTTTACTTTATTCTGCTCTCTTTGAGGCGTGTTTGTATATTCATTATCCACCTTTTGATATCTCAGAAGTTTGTTTTTCACTCTTATGTTATTGCTCTCTGTTCATTATTTCTCTTATGTTAGCGTCTACAGCACCCGTGGCTTATTCCACATTGCAGAATGGGACAAATTCCAAAAACAAAACCGTGTAAATATTTCATAACTGCAACTAGAGATTTTCATACTAAACAATTGGCTATGCAGTATGTTTCCAGTGATAAGTCATAAGCATAACTACAGCAAATGTACATTCAAATGTTTTATGGTGTGTTCTGGTGATTGTAGAGCCTAATCCAAATATGGTTTTTATACTGAAGGATTAAATAAATAAAATAAGTTTTTATGTTTAAAACTATGTGGCATCAGCATAACCAGTTGATTGTATTATATAGTGGCTCAAAATGATGCATTATTGCCAATCCCATATCCTTACACACATACATAAAAATGTGTCACATTTATTATGAATCTCTTAATTTTTCTGAGATGATTATATTTCACTGCTTGTCAGAGTTGCTGAGGTCAAGCAGAGCTGAGGATGGGAGTGTGTGGGTGGTACTGAAGTGTGTCTAAGTTACTCTGTCAGGACACTGAGTGAATGTTAACTAATTCTGACATTAATGGCTTCCATAATTAAACACGAGTGAAAAAAAAAACTTTCTCTCTTTGTTTTCTCCCATAAATTCTGTTCTTTGCATACTAACAGGCATATCAATGAGTTAAGGTGCTAGCTAAGTGTGTTGTTTTTCCTGTGCAAACATATGCTCCGGAAACAAAGTTTTGATCCCTCTCACTTCACATCTTCACTTTCTCCTTTCACATTGCTTACAGTTGCTATGTTCTAATTCTTCCAGGCTGCTCCCTTGTGCTTAGTGCGACAATCTGAGTTCTTTTTCCAACTATAAAGAAAGAGCTGTCCTTTTTAAGATGCCATTATGTGGAAAACGAGATCTAAGGGAAGCTTGAGTGGCACTAGGGAATCCAAGGTTCCAGACGAAGAAGCTGATACTCACTCGCAATATGAATGGTCTTTACACTTACTTTGTTCTGCAAATCTGTTCCTTAGCTCATTAAGAATGGTTATAAACTTGCACAGTCGCCTTGAGAGGGGTTATATCTGAGCTGCTGGTATATCTCACAGGCATCCATGGCCCATAACGAGTTCAGACTGTATTTAAAAGTAGACTGTGTCTCTCAAAGAGAAGGGACGCCAGCAAGTGATGATTAGTTGATGATTAGATATTACATTTGCCATACAGTACACCTGGAAAGGGCCTTATGGGGTCCTTATGGAATCTATTCATTTTTGGTCAATATATTGTGCTTGTACTGTTTTCCCAACTAAAAAACAATACAATCTCTTCAGGAAATAAACTTAAATATGACAGATTTGTGCTAACTGCAAAACAGTAGTAATGCTACTTCCTAAAATGAAATGCTTGAACAATACTAATTAACAAATAAATAAATAAACATAACAAACAAACTAGGTGTTGGGCATCATGTACATAATTATAGCCACAAAAAAACACCCTGTAAAAATATATTTTGTTTGTTTGACATTTTCACATTGTTTTTTTTTCAACAAAAGTTAATTTTGAGAAGGTTTGAATATTTTTTTTCAGCTTTGGTTTGTACACTGACCATGTGACATTACCATTTAGAGCAACAACATTTCCATTAAAACATTCAATTCAATTAAATTCAGATGTATTTATATAGCGTGTTTTACAACAGAGCATTCTCTCAAAGCAACTTTGAATCCTTTATTATCGTTAAAGGCAAATCCCAAATTGAGCAAGCCTAGGGTGACAGTGGAAAGGAAAAACTCACAAAATAAAAGGAAGAAACCTTGGGAAGAACAAGTCTCAAAATGGGACCCATCCTCCATGGGTGGCCTAGATGTTAACTGAATTCCTAATTAAAACTAAATATTAACATGTCTGGCCATAGAGATGTTCTTTCCATTATACTGATTACTTGTATACGCATAGTTCCTTGATGTACACAGGAATACAATATATTACTTCTATACTAACTTAGCTTAAATCTTACTGATCTGTGCAGCCAGTGACAATTTTAGAGAACAAATGTTGCATGATGCTTGATTTGCCTGATTTTATTGCAGATGTTATGCCATTAACCATTAATTCACTATGTTCCATGATGGGTTGTAACTAAGTTCCACATTTTTCATAGTTCATGCATCTGCTCCCTCTGATAACAGCACCATTCCCCTTGTGTGTTGAGGCAGTTCCTATAAACATTAGCCTTATTTGTACAGCTCCCATGCATTTCCATGGCCTCATTTCACAAATTGTCAATGGGGTTCAGCTGTAGTGATTTTGCCTGGCATTCAAAGTGTTCAAAATCTTTTCAAAGTCTCGTCAACAGCTGACGCTATTTTTATATAGCATTTGTTAAACATGATTTCCCCTTATGTTCTGTAATACAAATACTAATAACTCAAGGTCTCCAGTCCCAGTGCCGAGGAAAAAGGATTGTTTTTTTTTTTATATAGTCCTTATGCATGTCAGGATTTTTTTTCCTGGTCAGTGTCACTTCTAGATTACTCAAGTAGTACCCATACGTTGCCCTCCCAAAGCTGAACTGTATTACAGTCACATTGACTACCAGTTGATTAACAGTAAATCACTAAGCACTGCAGTTGGTGCCACTGCAGTTGCTTTATTTTGTTTGTAAATCTTATGGTGTGCTTTCAAATGTCACAATATGATCTTTTTGCCACCCACCACTGATGGGTATGGGTATTAACTCTGGTGTGAAAGTGCACTACACATCAATAATAAAAGACTTGGCATGACCTTTGGAAATCTCTCATAGTTGATTTGAGTTATCTGTCTATAAAGAGCACTGTGAGAATGTCCTACCTGCCAAGTTATGCTCAGCGCAATTTCAGAAAGCAAACCTGCCATGCCAGTTTGCTCTAACTGCCTGCAGGTTTTTAAGGACAAAACTATATGTTTACCTCTAAAAAAAAAAGTTAAATCCGGAGACTTTCAGCCGAATAATCTTTTTAGTCATTACTGCTTTTAATGTCAGTAAAGTTCAGTCCATGCAATTATGTTACCTCTGGGAACAAATGACAAATGGAGTCCCTATTAACCTGTTCTCACTCCAAAGTTTGGAAACCATGTAGTCTTGAAGCTGGCAGGTGCAAAATGCTTAGCCATCGTACAATGTGACTTTAATTTAATCATTTTAAATCTTTATTTCTGACACATACCTGGTCCATAGCACAATATAAAAATAAGCAGACAGATTTACAAACAAAACTCAATAAATGCATTCATCACTATTGTTTCCTAACTGTGGCGTTTAATCATATTTTGATGGATTGGTTGTGGGAATGACAGCAGAAATGCTTTCAAATGTAATATGTGACTGCAAGGTGTGGTGAGAGATGGAAAGCGGGGTAGAGCAGTTATAATGGGTCCAGAGTTTGACCCTAGCCTATGATGAATGTTCCATTTATGTGCAGCCTTATTTTTGACAATTCAAGCCCATCCATCTGTCAAGCACAAGATGTATGCCCTTACATGAGTGCATGCTTTTGCTCTGCATATACTGTTTTTTTTTTTTCTTTGATAGCCTATGTGTCAAATAACCATCAGGCTAACATTGTGCCACTCCATTAACTTTACTTCAAATGCATCTAGCTCACACAGGCCTTCACATCATGATTTCTGAGAGTACATTTCTGCATGCTGACAGAAAATGGCATGTCTCTCCCACAGGGGATCTACAATAAGTTCATGCCACCTAATTTTCATATTCGTGCATATGTGATTATGTTTTCATTGCAGCCCCTCCCACGGTGCTTAATGACTGTGTGGGTCCTGAGTTGGTGTTAATGTGATTCCACAGGGACCGTTACTGTTTGCAGCTGTCCATATCCTCTCTGGGGTGATGTCTCCCCTCCAGTCTCTTACCTTCTCTGTCTATCTCTCTGTACAGACAAATGCCTGGGCATTGTATTTCTAAATAAACACAGGGCAACAAAGCATTTTTTTTTTATTTAATCCGTAAACACTTAGCAAACAGTTTGATGTGCTTTCACAGTCAACAGCTCAAGGGGTAAAAACTATGATGGAGTTACCTAGCGGTGATATAAAAAATGATTGTATTATAAATCTCAGTGCGAGGTTGCAAGTAATAGACTGCCTCTTGACCTCATAGGTAAGTTACAATTTAGTTATTATTTATGGATTGTTTGATTGACATTATATGAGGTTGTAATAATAATAATAATAATAATAATAATAATAATAATAACTATTATTATTTTTGACTGTGGTGTTAACCACTAATTATGATTCATTAATTTTTAATTAGACCTTTATTTTCTTTACAGAGTTTGTGTTGACTTGCCTCTGTTTAAAAAAAAAAAAACAAAGAAAAAAAAACAGCAACATTACATTTACAGTCTTAACCAGAGCAACTTAGAACTGATATGGGGCAACTCGTCACTATGTGACGCAGTATTTAGTTCGGTCAACAGAGGGATCCAGAAAACCTCAGTTTGATCTCGATTAAAGACTTTGCACATTATCCCTATGTCTGCAAACTTGGGTTTCCTCCTGCATTTCAAAGACATGCATTAGGTAAGTTGGTTGCTCTAAATTGCCCCATTAAGTATGTGTCTGACTTGTATCAATTTAACGTTGCTCCTAGTTTAGCTACCCATTAATGCTAATGCGGCATTAAATAAATGAATAAAATTAATGACCAAATACAGCTAATACATTCATATAATGTACAGTTCAAGCAATTATTGGTTAAGGGTCTTGCTTAAAGGTGAGGATTGGAAGCTTGTTACTATCATGCTGACTCCGCTTTCTAGCCTATAGTCTAGTACCTCTGCACCTTCATGATCTCACCAATTGTGCCTAAAACTTTCCATGGGACTGTATAGACATCTATAAAAAGGTTATTACAGCTGTAACCAAATGAGTCATGTGGCTAAAACCTGTACAGAAATGTGATAGGTGGCTGACTTATTTAAGCACAGCTATGTTTCAGACAAACTCAAATAAAACATGCAGCTTGATGCTTTTTGTACAGTACCTATTAGCATAATCTACATAAGGAAAAATCTGATCACTTAAAGCAATTGGCCATTCCCTTCCTTTAATTAAAGAGTTCTAGTAAATCAGTTCATTTATTATCATATTTTCAGTCTACTACTCTTATTCCAAACTACAGCGCTTTTAGCAGTTCAACACAAACTTCTTGCTTTGAAGAGAAAGAATTTGCCAGACAGCAAAGAATAAATACAAAAATACAGCTGCAAACTTGCAGAGAGGATGGATATTCCCTCTGTGCATCTACTATGCAATCTGGCTAACACCTCTGACTATATTTAAGTTCAATAGGAGTATTAATGATGTGGAGGTAGAAAAATTGAAGCAATGACAAAGTGTTAAAAATGCATTTATCTAAAAGTTTTAAATGAACCATACTAATTGAAGTTGAATTAAATCTTATCTGGAGGTAAGGTTGACTTATCTCAGGTTGGCCTGCTGCTGGATAAGTAGGAAAGTGATTTTATTTTGAAAAATGTGATTTAGCTAGTAATGTTGTGCAACCTGAAGAACTGACCGCATATAAAAGAGTAACACATACTTACAGGATATCATGCTAATACAGAGCTTTACAAATGTGCTCAACCAATTATTGCAAGATCTCACATTCCTCCCCTCTCCCCTCATCTCTATCTCCCTTTTTTAACAGACACACACATAAACCATCTGCACCTCAAGGCCAAGGTGCCTTATCACATGAGCTACAGCTTGGTGACAGCTTGATTTTGTGCAAGTCTTTCTCAGACTAGTGCAGGCTAAGCTGTGTTAATTGGAGGATGAGCGGCAGGTTATGACACCTGCTGTCACCCACACTGAGACTGCAAGGGTCAATTACACAGGTGTGGACATATCTTTGAGAGTTGTGACATTCTAATTACTGAAAAAAGAAAGTTAAAAAAAAAACAACAACAAAAGAGGTGTGTCTGTGTGAAAGAACAAAAGAGGTGTGTCTGTGTGAAAGAACAAAATGTCCTTTGTTTACTCTGAATCCTTTGTAGAATAACTCTTTGAGTGTTGTAGAATTTTAACCTACGATTCTACACATAAACATGTTACTTTAAAAAAAATACAAGTGAATACAAACTAGAACTAGTGCAGTGTTTTATGTCTTGCCTTAAGTAATTCTGTGAAAAAATACATAATGGTGTGAGGAGTTGTCAGGTTGTCTCTTGTCTCTCCATGTCACATCTATAAGGGCTGAAGGCAGGATGTAAGTCCAATTGGACTTTATTTAAGAAACTGCAACACATAATGGAACAACACAAAGTAATCTGACATAATTACATAAATTAAGGCCAAACGCGTCTAACAGGTGGCAAAAGGCTGGGGCTCCCGTGCTAGCAGTGAAATAGTATAAGTTGTACATTTCCCTGCATTAAGTTGTCTGCTAAATGACTAAATTCACTAGATAAACAGGTTAAACAGACAATGCGAGGAAGACAGGCTAACGAGACAAAATAATAACAATGCAACAAAATGATGAGCTAACAACTAACTGTAGCATGAAGATGCTAGGGAATAACCTGACTTTACAATGCACTCTAAAACAAATGACTACTGTATATAGAAAAATATAAATTTGAATCATAAATGATTAAATATTTATTAAAACAGGCAGAGCTTTAACTATGGTTAGAGACAAAGGGCAAGCAATGAACATAGACTTCTGTCCTCTTTTGGCAAAGAGGTTTTGTCATGTTTTAATCACCAAATTATTTTTATTTATAGAACAGTTTAGATTCTCACTGCTGTTTGTACACTATATTATACTTTCATATTTAATTAATACTTTTCCAGAGCACGGCACACCATAATCAAAATGCATGACTGCAAGTTCAAAATAAATAAACTGTTTCTTACTCAAAAGCAATGCATTTCCAAATATTAGAAAAGCCTCACCAATCCCTAATGAGTAATGACTCTGAACATGCTTTCCCACTAGCAAGTCACTCATTTATTTCTATGTAAATTTGTAATATGGATATTTCAATTGTGAAAAACTTCAAGAAAGTCTGTGTATTTCCTTCCACAGTCCAAAGACATTTTTGGTTGATTATGCTGAATTGGCCCATGTGAGTGTGTATATGCCTAGTTTCAGTGTACCTTTGTGTTGATAAAATCATAAACCAGAAAATCCAGACTTGAGTGAATGTCTGACTTAACATGTCCAGTTATGGGGTTAAATTCATAAACTAGTAAATTGAATAAAGGAAGTTCAAACAGAAAAAAGTTTACATTTGCTGTAGATTAATGAGATTAAGGTTAGGATTGGGTGTATGTGTAGCATAAATTAGCTACAGTATTCATTATATCAATAGAATGTCCCCACAATGATAAAGAGTAAAGTGTGTGTGTGTGTGTGTGTGTGTGTGTGTGTGTGTGTGTGTGTGTGTGTGTGTGTGTGTGTGTCTGTGTCTGTGTC